>JAOUQT010052291.1:0-10770 GCA_025769995.1 Xyliphius kryptos | reverse complement strand
CGTTCTCCTCCACCAGCATCACATAGTGACCTGGTCACTATCCTGCAAGAAGAATGGCTTCAAATCCCTCTGACCACAGTGCAGGACCACTAGATGTCATTCCCAAGACCAATGGATGCCGTATTGGCCGCAAAAGGAGGTGCTACACCATCAGTTTCATTGTCCAACCCCTGTAGATGCCAACCGATGGGTATACCTATTCTCCCACTTCCTGAGTACCTTCAAGGCTGATTTCCTACCATGTCCTTGGACAAAAGAACAGGGACTTTCTTTCCTACGTTCAACTGTTTGACCGCTATCGCCATTGAACGCAACACCTCGGATCCATTGGGGTCTTGGTGAGAACCTACAAAGCTGAAACTTGGCTCCATTATTCCTTACGGTGTCCTTGGAAAACCTACAGATAAATTGACGTAAGAAAGCAAGCGGCTGAATCCCAGCCACTAGACCATCAGGGACGCTCATATATTCATCCATCATCATCTGCTTGTTCCACTACTAGGGTCGCGGTGGGGCCCCATCCAGGGGAGAACGTCTCGGGCGCTGGGCAGATACACCCAAGACAGTACGCCAATCTATCGCTGGGCACACACTCTCTCACACATCCACACACCTTACAGGGCAATTTAGAGCATTCAATTTACCTGGAATCTATGTTTTTGGGATGTGGAAGGAAACCGGAGAACCCGGAGAAAACCCACACGGACACAGGGAGGACATGGAAACTCCACCCAGTTTGGGATTCAAACCGGGACTCACCAGCGCTGAGAGGAGAACATGCTAGCCCCTAAGCCACCGTGCCACCCTCTATAATAATATGTTGGTTTAAAATATATAAGCTCCAAACTCCATCGCTTTCATGTTGTTATCAAGTTCTTCATCATAGCGCAGCACAGCTAGTGTATATATATCTATACATTTTAGATTTTTTTTTTTGCAATGTATATACAAAAAAAGTTATGTTCTCATATCACAACTTCATTATGATTGGCTGGATCTTCAAACCTCTCACACGCTCAGATAAACGGTTTGTATTCTGTATGATGGTGATTATTCATGAAATTTAAATCGATAACCTGGATTTCTCGACAGAAAAAGAGGAAGAGACAGAGTACACGTGATTGCTGCTGCTCATGCTGCGCCAGTCTTCACAGACCCGGGGGGAGATGGGGGGCGGTGTGGATTGGTGGAGGAACATGCTGGTGCTTCGCTAAAGCTTTTGCAAAGCGTGCTCCGCACACTAAGGCGTAGAAACAGGGTCAGCGTGGCTCACCGAGCCTAAAATAACCTGATAAATGCCATGGTGCTGTGTACGAGCGGTAAAGCATGGCGCAGAAACACGGCACACTTGCACGGTGCGATGAACGGGACGCGATGAATTATTGATATGGCCTCAGATTTAAATTTCATACCGCTCATGAATATGCAGACAGAACATCAGTACGATGTCAACGGGCCAAGATTACCTTCCATCTCAGCTCATTACACTGCGCAGCTTGATTAAGGGCGTGTCAGTGTGTCTTTGCCGTAATAACGACCTCGCATGGCAGAAAACATGCAAGTCATGTACTAATTAGTAATGAGGCATCAGTGTGTTTTAGGCGTTTTAGGTTTTAGATTTGCTGTTTAAGAACCAGGTGGCGCTCTGATTCTGGTGGATTGTTATTTCAGCGGTGCAGCTACCTGGACTCAATGCGCTGGTCCATGAGGTTCTCTATTTTACTGTGAATGGAGAACACACGGTATAGTGTAGACCAGGGATGGTCTACAGCCTGCAGGCCAGATGCGGCCCGTTAGACTTTTTAAACCGGCCCGCAGAATTATTCCAAATTATATAAAAATCTACGGCCCGCAGGACAGATGTGGCCCGTTAGGCTTTTTAAACTGGCCCACAGACCAGATGTGGCCCGTTAGACTTTTTAAACCGGCCCGAAGAATTATTCCAAATTATATAAAAATCTACGGCCCGCAGGCCAGATGTGGCCCGTTAGGCTTTTTAAACTGGCCCACAGACCAGATGTGGCCTGTTGAACTTTTTAAACTGGCCCGCAGGCCAGATGCGGCCCGTTAAGACTTTTTAAACTGGCCCGCAAAATTAATACAAACTATATAAAAATCTACGGCCCGCAGGCCAGGTGTGGCCCTCTGGCCCTCTGGTCTCGTCGTAAAACCCGGCTGGTCGGGCACCGGACAGCTAATGGTGCTCGCTTTCGAGTCGATATGCTATTCCATACATAACGCTATACAGTAAACTTTATAAGCCAATTTAAAAAAGTACAAATTATGGTCTCTTGCGTTAATCTTGGGACAGCTTTTTTACAAATAATAGACAGTAGCGACTCATTGGGCTAATGACGGATGAATGACATCATCATTGGAAGGGGAGCGTGTGATGTTGGATGTCATTGGTGGATTTCAGAGCTAAAAACGATCTTCTCCAGGTTTGAATGTCCGCATACGCCTGTTATAAGCACCGTTGTTTCATTTTGGCTGAAAGGCGTCTGGTCGGCGTCACACTGCGAACATGGCTTCCACTTATTAAGTTATCGATTAGGATCAGATGGATGTGGCAGCAGCAGCTGAGTCACAACATCTCAAACAGAATCCATCTGTGTTGGAAGCTTCAAAATTAGAATGGATTGCGAGGTTAAGCGCATCCAGGACCCAACACTGATGGCTTTCCTTATTTGTAATTCATTTCTTTCTCAGGTTTTCTCTGTTCTGTGAGTCGGGACCCTCCATCGAAAAAGCTTCTAAGCTCAATTTCGTTCCTAAAGGCACTTCTGTGTGCGTGTGTCCAGATTGCTCTCACTGCAGCACTTCCTCCTGGCCATCGCAGATCTCTGCGCGTCCATCTGGCGGGAACGGCGCGGTGTTTGCAGACAGGGCAGAGTGACAGGACCCACGTTGATTAAAGTGAAGTGCTGGACTCGCGGCCATGTGCCTCGCCTCTCACGAGCTGCCTGCTCGACTACTCTCTGTGCAATTAGGAGAGTGCGTCTGAGAAGCTGGCGTATCCTGGCCGCTGTCGGTCTGCGCGGCTGGCAGATGATTACCTGAGCGCGGCATGAGGTTGCAATAAAACACTGATTGCAGGGGATCGGTCCAAGATGGAGTGAAATGATTGACGGTTCTGCTTTGTCGCATTGAAAAGTGGTCTCGTATGATGGCTTGGCGCCGAGTGGACCGCCGGTCAGCATTATCGCGACTTACAAATGAGAGAGCAACACAAGGCAGTAGTTAAAGAGAAACCAGCTACTCTGTCGTATCATCAAACCTAAGAACTTTCTGATCTGGATTTTATTTTATTTTATTATTGCAAGTGTTTGTGAAAGAGTGGTATAGAAGTTTCTTAAAAAGGCCAATTGACCACGCCTTATGGACAGTGTGTAAAGGTTCATTTAGCAGTGGTGAACGATATGGAGAGAAAATCTGCGGTGAGATGGAATCACCAGGCGACATTCATCACTAGAGCACAATGAACGAGTCGGAATGTATTTTGGAAGAATGGACTGAAGGTAAGAGGTGGCAGATCCAGAGACTGTCCTGTAGGCCAGAGTCTGTGCCTTGTACTGAATGTAGCAGCTTCAGGAAGCCAATGGAGAGAGAGAGAGAGAGAGAGAGAGAGAGAGAAAAGGAATGGAGTGACATGATTTCACTGGTTTTGAATCAGCTGTAGAGTTCTGATTGTGGAAGCTGGGAGACCGACAAGCAAAGCATTACAATAGTCGAGCCGGGATAGGATGAGGGCCTGGACCAGCAGCTGAGTGGCCTGTTCTGTCAAGAAAGCTCTGATCTTCCTGATGTTCTACCGAATGAATCAGCAGGAACGTCCATCTCCAGAGATTGTGGAGATCACGGACCGAGTCGTTTGGAGAGATTTTGGAGCTTACTGACTGAGACAGTGGGAGGGACAGTGGAGGTTACGGAGCGAGTCTGTGGGAGAGACAGTGGAGGAAACGGAGAGAGTCGGGGGGAGAGACTGTGGAGGTTTCGGACCGAGTCGGTGGGAGAGACTTTGGAGGTTACGGAGCGAGTCGGTGGGAGAGACAGTGGAGGTAACGGAGCGAGTCGGTGGGAGAGACTGTGGAGGTTACGGAGCGAGTCGGTGGGAGCGACTCTGTAGGTTATCGAGAGAGTTGTGGGAGAGACTGTGGACGTTACGGACTGAGTCGTTGGGAGAGACTGTGGACGTTACGGACTGAGTCGGTGGGAGAGACTGTGGTGGTTACGGACCAAGTTGGTGGGAGAGACTGTGTAGGTTATCGAGAGAGTTGTGGGAGAGACTGTGGACGTTACGGACTGAGTCGGTGGGAGAGACTGTGGTGGTTACGGACCAAGTCGGTGGGAGAGACTGTGGAGGTTACAGAGCGAGTCGGTGGGAGAGACTTTGGAGGCTACGGAGGTTTATTACACTTTACTGACACCTTATTACCTCAGAGAGAAAATAAATGACGGGAAAACATACAAAAAAGTGCCAAGACGTCATCTAATCAGCTGATTGGTTCATGGCCAGATTACTGAGAGTTGTTTTTATTAATGTTGGTGTTTTATCTTATTTTTAAAAGTTTGTTGATATTTGTCCGTTTAAAGTGAACACTGCATTCAGAATCGGACTCATCAACGGATGACGAGAGTTCCGCCCACCAGCGCTGCTATCTGGCCGTTATTAACAATGCATGACGCGACGCTATGGCAACACCAACTGCCTGCAAATTCTCGCGTCTCGATGACAAAAGAAGTGGACAATCTGCTTTAAAAAAAAAAAATAATAATAAAAATCCAGCAGAGCATCATGGGTCTGAGGACTGACGCACATCCGCAGCTGTAGGCGGCACAGAATCAAAAAAAAAAGGTTAAAGGAAGTGAATTCCGGAGACCTGGAGGAAAGAAAGCAAGTCAGAGGGTCATGTGTTGTTCTGCTGACGTGGTCTAGCACCACCTGTTGAGAAACCTCAGGCTTTAAAAAAACCCAGAAAAGCCGAGCAGGTCAGGAGGAACCACGGCCCACGGCCCACGCCCCACGCACGGAACCATACGGACTTGCACGCCGCTTGCACTTACCCGTCTGGCTGAGCTGCGAGGTGCTCCGGCTCTTGCGGGACATGCCCACCACGGCTGCCATCTTTGCCCCGATGCTTGAGCGCCGCTTCTTGAGGACTCCGCCCACCTGGCCAACCGCGGTGTCTGACTGGCTGCCGTCGGTCTTCTCCAGACTGCACATGTCGCCGCCGATGCTGGTGCTCTTCGTGAGGTTGGCGCCATCCGTCATGCCCATTTGCCTGTTTTTCATTTTGGACGCAAAATCGCTGTGAGTGGTCCGTGTGGGTGTGGCATCAGGGGACAGCAGGACAGCGGGAAACGGGGGGAACAGAAAGGAGACAGAGGAAGGACAAAGGTGAGCAGAGGGTTTAGGGAAGTCTGCAGGTAAGCGAGTATTAAAGTGCAAGCACGACTGGCCTGGTGATACAGTACCAACGTTAGGACACGCCCACTTTTCAGCTCCACTTACCGTAAAGATGGACGTCCCATCGGTTTGTGGACTATAGTACATACTGTGTACTCCGATATAATGCCCAACAGAGAACCAACAGCGTACTAACACAAACAAGAACATAGATGGACTGCAGTCTGTAATTGTAGAACTACAAAGTCCAGCTATACGGTACGTGGAGGAAATAGACAATGGAGCAAAGGGGGCGTGTCCAAACTTTTGACTGGTACTGTATGTCATCAGTTCCACTGTTCTAAGAGGGCTGGATCGCGGCTGACCGTGTGTTCCAACACCAATCGTCTAGTTGGGATCTTTGTTTATAATATGGGTCCTATATTAAGGACCAGGGACTCGGGGGTTGGGGTCCCATGGCCATCCAAGGGAGAACATTTTAGGCGCTGGGCTGATAAACCCTAAACCCTAACCCTAAACCGTCAATCCATCACTGGACACACAAACACTATATGGGGCAGTTTAGAGCAGCCAATTCACCTTGAATCCATGTGTTTAGACTGTGGAAGGAAACCAGAGAACCGAAAAGCCGGGATAGGACGAGGGCCTGGACCAGCAGCCTGTTCTGTTAGGAAAGGTCTGATGTTCCAGATGTTCTACAGAATATTTGTTGTTTTCCACTTAATCCTGTAATTGAAAGGTGGTGGGTGGTGGGGTGGAGGTTTCCCATGCCCATCCTGGTAAGATCCTTTTGGGCGCTGGGCAGATACAACCAGGACAGGGTGCCAATGTAATGCTGGGCGCGCACACACATACAAACACACACAATAGGGGCAATTTAACCAGAAACCAGCGCAGCTGGTGGTATTTATCCGGATGTTATTTAATGATTTCTTCACAAAACAAGAACTTCTGAGAAGAATTGACATCTAAACAGTGGTCCACAGTCCAAAAACCTGGATTCAAGGTACATTGAATACTCAAAATTGCCCTGTATAGTTTGAGTTTGTGTGGATGTGTGAGTGAGTGTATGCACAGTGATGGATTGCGCCCTGTCCTGGGTGTATCTGCCCAGCGCCCGAGATGTTCTCCCCTGGATGGGCATGGGGAACCCCACCGCCACCCTAGTAGAGAAACAAGCAGAAGATAACGGATGGATGGTATATCGTGCAAATTTGTCATTTCAGGAGTGTGCATCATTCTGGTGGCCCTTGCATTAATGGCTACCCATGAAGCAGCTCTCAGTGTCAAAAAGGTTGGTGACCCCTGGTCTAGTTCATCCCAGAAATACTCATGGAGTTCAACGTGGCATAAACAACACAGAGAATTCCTATCTTCATTAATATCGCCTCTTCCTCACAGAGACGACGGCAGCGTTTGATGATCCGGTCTGGACAGAAGCGTCTGCCAGAGAATCGAGACGCTAAAGAACAGCTGACAGATCAAGTTCTCCAAGAAGACAATATCCTGCAGCCGGAGCCAGAAAACGCGCCGGCACCTCCACTAACGGCCAAAAGACTCATTCTTCCAAGAAGTTCTGGCTCGCGCCTGCACTCACCGACTGCTCCTGCGAGCGGAGCGTGTTAAAGACACTCTACTGAGGACGCTCTGCATTTCTCCATCACGCAGTGTTCTATCAATGCACATGGAGCTGGTTCTCATGTAGACCATACTGCTAGTCATTTAGTGGACGCTTTTATCCAAAGCAACACCGCAAGTCAGTAGTTTTAAGAAAAAACGTCTTTTTTGGAGTAACTCAGCCTTACAGATGTTGTCGGGAAGGTGGTTCCACCATTAAGAGGCGACATTCATCACTAGAGGGCAGCGAACGAGTCGTAGTTTATTTAGGAAAGATGGACTGAAGGTACGAGGGCGCAGATCCAGAGACTGTCCTGTAGGTCAGTCATTACATTGTACTGAATGCAGCAGCTAGAGGGAGCCGGTGGAGAAAGAGAAGAGGACATAAGTTCGCTTTGGCTGGTTGAACACGCGTCGGGCTGCTTGGGTCTAAATGGCGCTTTCATGGTGAAGTGCTTGCGCTCTAAGCGGTGGATAGAAGCGCCCCCTAGTGTCTCAGCATGGCCTATGCATGTGCAGGATACGCACGCTTTCTGGGCAGCTAGTGAAAGTAGCGCCACATGAGGTATGGTATAATTTGCAGGGGTCAAGTGATGTATGCTAGGTGGAGAGGTGCTCCCCCTAGTGTCTCAGCATGGCCTATGCATGTGCAGGATGCGCACGTTTTCTGGGTAGCTAGTGAAAGTAGCGCCACACGAGGTATGGTATAATTTGTAGGGGTCAAGTGATGTATGCTAGGTGGATAGGTGCTCCCCCTAGTGTCTCAGGATGACCTATGCATGTGCATGGCGCACACGCTTTCTGGGTAGCTAGTGAAAGTAGCACCACATGAGGCGCAAGGTATGATTTGTAGTGGTCATGTGATGTACGGTGAAGCATCCAATAAAGCCCCATTTCCCATCATGCTATGCACGCCAGGGAATAAATGTAAATATTATATAAGAAAACATTGCGTAAGACGTTAGAACAGTTGGTATTAAAGCAACGGCGTAACGATCGTTCTGTTCGTCCCTGCTCATAACCCGAAGCTGAAAACGCCTCGCAATTAGTGTCCTTTCCTCGGGCGACAGGATGCAGTTTCCATGGGAACCGCCGTGCCCCCAGTCAACCCAGTCCATTGTGTTCTGCCCTCAGGACTTTCTTAATTGTCCATTAGTCGTCCGATCTCCTTAGCTCACGTATCACGTACACACGGTAAAGATACCGCAGAAGAGTCGAACCTCGTGAGGCGCACCCCGACCCCGTGCACAACGCGCGCCACTCTCCGTTGGTCTACCGTCTTCGTTTAAAAGGTAAAAAAGGCGATGCGTCTGTTTACATTCGGATCTGAAAGCCATCTGAATGTCAGATTTAAAGGTCACATCGCGAGCAACAGATATAATGAGTTCGAAGAGAAACTGGGTTCCACGCCGAAATTACCCCCACCACCCACCCCCAAACGATTACAACCTAATCACTCGATGAGAACATGTGCTTCGTTTCCAGGAAACGCAAAGCAAGGACTGAAAGTACCGAGTTTACAGATGCAAACGCAAATCAAAAGAAACTCAAGAACCCTTTTGGGAGGGGGCAGAAACTCCGGGGGCTGAAGGGGTGGACACTGCGTCCAACAAGCTACCAAGGTTCATTGAGCAGCCCTTTTCTGCTCCAGGGGCAAAATAAGATGGTAAACCAGGCTGAACTGTGCTGCCCGCTGTCTGTATATATGGAATAATGATGTTGTGATGTCATAATGATGTCATCATGTCACTGGCTTCAGGAATCAGGGTACGACTCGCCACATTATCCTCCACTTGACCCTCTACCAAGTCTGCACGCCACGTACACCCCCCTGTGGTTCTCCATGCCCGGGGGAGAATGTATTGGGAGCTGGGCGTACACCCAGAAGGGGGCGCCAACCTTTTGCTGGGTACATACACACTCATACAGACACACACATTATATAGGGGCGACTTAAATAGGGCAATTAAGAGCAGTCAATACCCATTGAATTCCTGTTTAAGAGGAAACCGGAGAACCCGCAGGAAATCCACGTGGATGCTGGGAGAACATGCAAACTCCACCCAGATTGAGATTCAAACCGGGACTGAGAGGCAGACAAACTAAGGGCAATTTAGAGCAGCCCATTCACCTTAAATACATGTTTTTGGATCGTGGGAGTAAATCGGAGAACCCGGAGGAAACCTGTGTGGACACGGGAAGAACATGCAAACTCCACCTAGATAGGGAACATGGATTCGCATGGTGTTAGGCAGACGTGCTGACCACTAAACCACCACGCCGCCCTGGAGGCAATTTGGAAAACCCAATTCACATTGAATACATTAAAACATATGTGGACATGAGGAGAACATGCAAACTCTGGATCTGGAAAATCATGCAAAATCTGGATCTACAACATCCAGCTACATGATCAATAAAGCTAATACACACTTCAGAAACAAAACAAAAGGTTAAAGAACACACATCTCAGATTCAGCGGCGTCTCATCAGCCGTTCCTTCAGAGTGCGATCGATGACCGCGGCGGCGGGGCGGGACTTTAACGCCACCGCAGGGACCACGGGAGTCTAAGTGCCTGTCTGCATCAGAAACACTGACTGACCTGTTTTCTAAGCGTGAGCGGTTCAGTTACGGCTCCTTCTCTCACATTGGATGGTTCTTTAAACCTTTGGGAACCTAAATCAGGAACTTTAATCAGGTTACGGCGTCTGAGGACCACAATAATGAACTGGTGGGTTTCTGATGTGCGTCTTCACGTCTTAATGATGTCAGACTCTTATCTCTTAAAATCTAGGTCATCAAACAACATTCGCTTCTTCCCTTTACACCCCGCCGCTCTGCCGCACCCACAAAGCCTCGCCGCACACCACCACATCCTCTACACCGCGCACCACTTCTGCTACACCCATTACCACATCTGCTACACCCAGCACCAAGTCTGCTACACCCAGCACCAAGTCTTCTACACCCAGCACCACATCCGCTACACCCAGCACCACATCTGCTACACACAGAACCAAGTCTGCTAAACCCAGCACCACATCTGCTACACACAGAACCAAGTCAGCTACACCCAGCACCAAGTCTGCTACACCCAGCACCAAGTCTTCTACACCCAGCACCAAGGCTGCTACACCCAGCACTAAGGCTGCTACACCCAGCATTACGTCTGCTACACCCAGCACCACATCCGCTACACTCAGCACCCTATCCGCTACACCCAGCATCTTGTCTGCTACACCCAGCACCACGTCTGCTACACCCAGCATCACGTCTGCTACACCCAGCACCACATCTGCTACACCCAGCATCACGTCTGCTACACCCAGCATCACGTCTGCTACACCCAGCACCACGTCTGCTACACCCAGCATCATGTCTGCTACACCCAGCACTACATCTGCTACACCCAGCACCACGTCTGCTACACCCAGCATCATGTCTGCTACACCCAGCACCACATCCGCTAAACCCAGCACCACATCTGCTACACCCAGCATCACGTCTGCTACACCAAGCACCACATCTGCTACACCCAGCACCACGTCTGCTACACCCAGCATCACGTCTGCTACACCAAGCACCACATCTGCTACACCGAGCACCACATCTGCTACCTCCAGCGTCACGACTGCTACACGCAGAACCACATCTGCTACACCCAGCACCACCTCTACTACACCCAGCACCACATCTGCTACACCCAGCACCACATCTGCTACAACTAGCACCAAGTCTGCTACAC
>JAOUQT010052282.1:0-10770 GCA_025769995.1 Xyliphius kryptos | reverse complement strand
ACTGAAGTTGGATCAGCCGGTCATTTGATTTTGAGTAGGATTCCAAATCCAGACCTCCATGAGATCATCATTTTGATCATTTTGATGTTCTCTGTTCTCAATGCATTCCACTATCTCCAGATCGAGGATGTGTTATTTTAGTGTTCCTGCTATTTTAAGAGCAGATTAAATTAAACCTATTTTTTTGCTAATTCTACTTAATTTACTGTTTTTAATTGGTCAAATTAATAAGCAGTTTAATAATAAAATAGTTTAAATAAAGTCAAGTACAACAGAATTTACTGAAGCCTGTTTTGGTCAGCGTTTTGTTGGGGTAAGCATTTTTCATCATTCAAAGGACGGGCATGACAAAAAAAGTTTAAAAACTGTTACAGCCCAAAATCTGACCTCCTATGACTTTTGTCTCTTAAAATCCCAATTCAAAAATGATGAGCGCAGAATTCATGCAGTGAGAACATGCTTGTGTAAACAGAACAGGAGCTGCTACACACTTGTTTCACACTGGCTTAATATTCTACAAGTTGTGTGTGTAATGGAAACATTTATTACACTGTCACCAAATATTTTGCATAAAAAAATATTTTTAAAAACATTTAACCAACCCTCAGCGTTCAATCAAATTTTTCTACTTTAATAGAGGAACTGACATTGATTTTGGTCAAAAAGTAGCTTCAAAAAAAAAAAGTTTTTTTTTCAGTCTTTTTTTAGTCTTTAGTCGTCACAGTCAGACAACGAAGACGTTTATAAATAAGGATATATATTCGATGCTAAAAATGTAAACACTATAAATAAAATTCTAAACGAATGAGAACTTGACATACTTCTGCTGAAAAAAAGAAAACAATCATTAATCAGATTGCAAACGTCAGCGCGTGTGATGTTTTCCACATCATTACACCAGGTTTCCAGGTGAAAGAACAGCTGGCTTTGTTTACATAGTTTTTCTAATGGTTTAAACTTTCACGAGAGCAAAGTTCATCGAACGAAAAAAGAAGACAAAAAAAAGAATTAACTTGTCCTTCCATCTTCCAGATCATCTTCCGTAAGATCAGCGATGTGAAGCGTGAGGAAGAGGAGATGCGCAAGAGGAAGGATGAAGCTCCTCTAAACCTTCCTGCAGACCATCCAGTGCGCCGTCTCTTCCAGCGCTTCCGGCAGCAGAAGGAGGCTCGGCTGGCGGCAGAGCGAGCCGGTCAGGGAGAGGCCGACGTGGAGAGAGGCCCGTCCTTCTTGGAAAAGACCATGGTACATGAGGTCAGCGCAACAACCAGTGTCATCACTGTGACGGAGAGTCCTGCCGCAGCCATCAGTCCCTCGTCCTCCTCCATATCAACAGTAGGGAACTCCAACCGAGCCAAACTTGATGCTCCGGTTGAGCTTAGCGACAATCAACCGGGAGGTAAATCCACAGAACCTCGCAAGACCAAAGGCTGGGGTCGATTCAAAGAAGCCACGGGAAGATCCGACCTTTCCTGGGGCCCCGTTTCCAAAGCGGAGTCGATGGAGACACTTCCAGACAGGACTAAACTGCAAGAGGACCTGTCGTTGAAGAAAACCGACTCCTGTGACAGCGGCATCACAAAAAGTGACCTACGGCTGGATAACGTGGGTCAAGGGAGTGCACGGACTCCTCAGGAGCGCAGCCCGATGCAGGCTGAGAGCAAACGGGCTTTCGGTCCCATCCCTGAACACAGCATTCAGGCTTCCTTACAGGAACTGAAGCAGGAACTAAAAGGAGACATTCACTTCCTGAACAACCGCATGGCAGTGCTAGAGGCTCAGCTCACAGAGATGCTAACACTGCTGAAAGAGAGAAAGACCTCACAGTGCTCGCATCTCTATGACTCATCACGGCCCGGCTCGCCCGATTCAGCCAAGGATACGAACATGATCAACTGAGCAGGTGGTTGTTTTTTTTTTTTTTTTTTGCGAAAACCAAACAGTATGATTTAAACTCATGACCTGGTGTAGAAGATTTTCTAGTGGGAAGAAAAAGGGACAAAGACTAAACTGCTAAATATCGCGTTATTAATTGTTATAACAACAAAACTTTGAGGAAAGTACGTGCGAGGTCTAAAAATAGACAACCGAAAACCTGAAACCTAACATTATTTGCTTTTTGGGAGAATGTTTTGTGGGATGAAAAGATTACTGTAACGTCTGACTGAGGGCGGCACGATGGCTTGGTGGTTAGCATGTTCTCCTCTCAGTGCTGGGGATTCTCGGTTCGAATCCCAATCTGGGTGGAGTTTCCATGTTCTCCCCGTGTCCGCGTGGGTTTCCTCCGGGTTCGCCGGTTTCCTCCCAGGCGCCCTGTCTTGGGTGTGTCTGCCCAGCGACCGAAACACCGCCCCAGACCTCCCACCACCCCCTTTTCCCCTCGTAGAGGATTAAGCGGCAGATAATGAATAAATGTCATACTGATAGCAAGTCAACGCTGGGAATCCAGGTTCGAATCCCAATCTGGGTGGGTGTTCTTCGGGTTCTCCGGTTTCCTCTGACAGTCCAAAAACATGAATTCAAGCGGAACTGACTGCTCCAAATTGCCCCGTCACTAATTGCCCCTATATAGTGTGCGTCTGAGAGAGTGTGTACCCAGCGATGGATTAGCGCCCTGCTCTAGGTGTATCCGTCTGAAACGTTCTCCCCTGGGGCATGGGGAGAACCCTAGGCCATTGTGTAGGATTAAGCGGCGGTTGATGAGATGAGAAAAAGATATTTCTACTTAGTATTTTTATACATTTGTTTATTTCTTGATAATTTCCCAACCATTTATTTATGGGCAAAAAAAGGTGGGGTGTGACTTTAACAGATTTTTACAATTTTACATGAACCATATCGAGATATCTTTTTATTTTATTGTTTCCATTCCACTGAGTGCTTTCAGTTCAGTTTGTGGAACTGGTTTGTGGTGCTGCTACTTCTCATTCTAAAGTTTTTTGTCCCCCCAAACTTCACACAGAACTGTGGTCAGTTATAGGAGGACCGTGGTTCTTGGGTGTTCATTGTCATCATCGTGAGTGATTTAAATTCACTCCTGTCTTTCAGAGCAATACTACAGAAACTAAAAGCAAAAGAATGTCTTGTGTACCCACAGCACTTTATCTCACAGACGGCTTTAGACATTTGGGATCAGAGTGTAGGGTCAGCTATAATGCAGAACCCCTGAGCAATGAGGGTTAAGAACGTTTCTCAAGAGCCCACATTTGCAACTTTGTGACTTTTGAGATTTAAACCTTTAAACCTCGGTTTATTAACCCAACATTCTAATCCACTGAGGTACCACACCCTCAATCATCTCTCTACAGCCAGCAAACAGAAGATACACTATATTGCCAAAAGTATTTGCTCACCCATTCAAATGATCAAAATCAGGCTTCCATGGCAACAAAAAATTCAGTCGTGAAATTTCCTCGCTCCTAAATATTCCACAGTCAGCTGGATTATAAGAAGTGTTTGGGAACGACAGGAACTCAGCCACCAAGTGGTAGGCGAGTCGATCACTACAGAACTCCAAACTTCATGTGGTCTTCAGATGAGCTCAAGAACATTGCGCAGAGAATGTCATGGAATGGGTTTTCTGGTCCAGCAGCTGCATGCAGCCATACATCACCAAGTGCAATGCAAAGCATCGGATGCAGTGGTGTAAAGCACGCCGCCACTGGACTCTAGAGCAGTGGAGACGCGATCTCTGGAGTGACGAATCGTGCTTCTCCATCTGGCAATTTGATGGACAAGTCTGGGTTTGGTGGTTGTCAGGAGAACGCTACTTATCTGACTGCATTGTGCCAACTGTAAAGTTTGGTGGAGGGGGGGATTATGGTGTGGGGGTGTTTTTCAGGAACTGGGCTCGGCCCCTTAGTTTCAGTGAAAGGAACTCTGAATGCTTCAGCAGACCAAGACATTTTGGACAATTCCATGCTCCCAACTTTGTGGAACAGTTTGGAGCCGCCCCTTCCTCTTCCTCATGACGGTGCACCAGCGCACAAAGCAAGGTCCATAAAGACCTGGAGGACAGAGTCTGCTGTGGAGGAACCTGCACAGAGTCCTGACCTTAACCCCATAGAACATCTTTGGGACGAATTAGAGCGGAGACTGAGAGCCAGACCTTCTCGTCCAACATCAGTGTGTGACCTCACAAACGCGCTTCTGGAAGAATGCTCCAAAATTCCCATAAATACACTCCTTAACGTTGTGGACAGCCTTCCCAGAAGAATTAAAGCTGTTCTAGCTGCAATTGGTGGACCGACGTCATACTGACCCCTATGGATTAGGCTTAAGCTCATATGAGTTAAAGCAGGTGAGCGAATACTTTTGGCAATGTAGTGTATATGACTACTCTGACAGAGCTCTTACACCCAGGCATTTAGAAGTTGAAGTGCAGAGACCTTCTGACAGTGAGGATTATATAGCAGCACAGTAATTGCATTAAAACAAAAATAAATGTGATATATCGCTCAGCCGTTATGACTAGTGTGGAAAGTTTGTTTAACATTTAAACTTAATGCCGGTTCTTCAGAGACAAACCCAAAATAAATTCATGATCAATAGTCAGGTGAGGAAACAACTGCACCCAACTTTTCTTTAGTTGGGTTCAGCTCCAATATTTGGGCTTTGAACCAAGAGTCTTAATGCTTACATGAGCATTTACTGTAACACTTTTGGTAATGCTTGAATGTCAAATCATTGTTATTTTGAAGAAATGAATTTAATTTGGAATTTCATGCCAAGGAAGAGCACCACATATGCAATCTGATGGAGAAGTATTGAGAAGGTCAAAAAAGAGTTCCACTGCGTTTTTGTAGATTTAGAGAAAGCTTATGACTGGGTGCCAAGGAGGAGCTGTGGTGGTGCATGAGAATGTCTGGAAGAAGTTTAAGAAGTATGTTAGACCTGTTCAGGATATGTATGAGAATAGCATGACAGCGGTGAGATGTTCGGTAGGACTGACCGATAGCTTCTATCTTCATGGTGGAGGTTCGGCTCTGAGCCCCTTCTTATTTGCTCTGGTGATGGACAGGCTAACAGATGAGGTCAGACAGGAATCGCCTTGGACTCTGATGCTTGCCATTGATGTTGGGATCTGTAGTGAGAGCAGGAAACAAATGGAGGAGAACTTGGAGAAGTGGAGATATAATCTGGAAAGAAGATCAATGAAGGTCAACTGCAATAAGATCAAATGCATGTGTTTGAAAGAAAGGGAGGCAGGTGGCGCAGTAAGGCTACAGGGATCAGTGGTCACCAAGGTGCAGGAGTTCAGATACTTGGGATCAACAGTCCAGGGAAATGGGGAGTGGAATGGCAATGACAAAGAGACAGGAAGCAGAGCTGGAGGTGGATGAACTTCAGACCTTGAGGTTCTCTTTAGGTGTGACCAGGATGGACAGGATGAGTACATCAGACAGACAGCAGGGGGTGAAAAATTGGCGAGAGCAGGATGAGATGGTTTGAACATGTGCAGGATATGGAGATATCTGTAGGAGGATGTTGGAGATGGAGCTACCAGGCAGGAGACCGAGAGGAAGGCCAAAAAGGAGATATATGGAGGTTGCAAGAGATGGCTAGGGTAATCCAGGAGGTAAATAGTTGTTAAATCAGGAAATGGTTATTAGGATATATACGGTGGTTGCTAGGATGTTGCAAGTTGGTTGCTATGGTGTTTTGGTTGGTTACTAGGGCCTTCAGGTGGCTTCAGTAATACCGGTGGATATTTGAAGATATTTTGGGTGGTCGTGGGAATAAGTTATTCCCAGAAGAAATATGCAATAAAGCAGTAAAGGAAAAATAATTAAATTTAATTTGTAAACACTGTTTGATAGAAAAAAAAAAAAAAACAATATGCAAATGAGAAAACTTACACAGCTTAAAGATCTACACGATGGTGGTGTAGGCTGTACAAGAAGCACTTTGGAGAACATTTACTGCAGAAAAGTTTAAAATAATGAAATGAAATGTCCATTTTAAGCACTTTAAATACTGTCCATAGTAACCGCTCACATAATCTAAAAAAGAATGGAAAATATATTAAAATATAAATTTTACTCACTGTTTTATTAACTGGTAAAAAAAAAAAATAACAAATTGAAAAAAAAAAAAACAGTTCTGAGCATTTTTTTTTTTTTAACGAAAAAGCTAAAATATATAATATATGATATGATTATGAAAAAAAACTTATGGAATTAAAATATAAATGTTAAATGTAAAATTATAAAGACAATGTTATATTATTATGAATAGATGTCATTGTTTTAAACATGACTACCATGCCGTTTAAATTTGCCACAAAGGGATTCAATTAAGAATTTTTTAAGTATTAAAAAAACAACGATCATATAAAGATCATTTTTTATACAATACAGATTTAAAGAGCAGGTGCATACATGTATTTTGTACTGTTGACAACGTCAATTATCGAAAGTGATAAGAAATAAACAACGTGGCGTGAAAGCAATACGAACGCATGTTTTGAAAGTACCGAAGTGAAACTGCATGGCTGGGTTTAGTGTAGTCGCAATAAAATAGCATGAGGTTTCGAATTTACACCTGAATCGTTTTAACAAGCCGACTTGCTCTGCAGACACGCTTTGTTTATAGCTGGTAAAATTCTTTGTGTGACCGCTCGCTATAAGCAGAAGACTTTGTCTCTTTTGCCAGATTTGCATTTTTGCACTTAAAGCATGTGAATAGGGGTTTAACAGAATTTATATCAATAACAGTTATGAAATCGGACTGATCAGGAATATTACACGGTTTCATTGTTGAATTGCTTTGACTGCAAAAAGTGGAAAGCCATGTATTTCTGTATTTTGAAATTGTCACAGCTAAGCACACTCTCCCAAACCTGTTCTGCATTCCGGTCCCAGACAACAAGCACATTTTAAATATAAACCAATGTTTCATACAGTTACCATAGTATGGCTGCTTTATTGCTTGTGAATGAGGTTGGTGTGATGATGTTGAGGTGATCAGTACTGCCATTTAGAGACTCCCTGACCTCAGGCTCTGACACGAAGGCGTCAAGTGTCAAATCAAACCTGATGGTCAGCAGATCTGTTATACAAATCGAGTTATTTCTCTAAATGCTGACAAACTCCACAAGTAACCCATTTGTGCAGTGAGACACACACTGTCCGGAGCGGAGGGCAGCCTTGTATACGGCACCCGGGGAGCAATTGGGGTTAGGTGCCTTGCTCAAGGGCACTTCAGCCAGAGTACTGTTTGGTACCGGGAATCAAACTGGGGACCTTCAGGTCGTCAGTCTGGTTCCTGAACCACAAGTCTACAACGGCCCAATGCGATGGATGGCAGACCAGACCCTACTTCCAAAGCAACAGCATCTTCAACAGGATATTTAAAAAATGTATGAATCCAAATCTTGTCAAACCCTGTTTTGAGAGGTTTGTGTAAACATTTTTGAATTTGTAAAGGAACAGTGACTGGGCGCAATTCATGGGTGACCACAGCTCAAATTCACAGAAACCACCATTGAGCAACCACCAATCAAAACCAAGCTGCATTTTTTAGCATTTTCAAACATATAGAAAAACACGAGGTGTGTTGGTGTTGACGAGCAGAGCCAGTTTGTTCATAAACGGAGTGTACTGTGGTTGGGAATTCTAGAATCTGTTTTGTCTAAAAGCAAACGTTTTCTATACTTATTAATGGAACAAAATGATTTTTAAAGATTGCTTATTTATTTTATATGTGTCTTTTTGTATTTATATATCATATTTCAAATACCTCCGACTTTGTGTACACTCACCAAGCACTTTATTAGGAATCACGGTACACGTTCAATAACATTATCAATGAATCATCTGTTGGCAACAGTTGAACTTGATAGCATGAAAGTTGAAACGCAATTGTTGTAAAAATGAGCCATGGTTCTGGAGTTCATACACACTGCTCAGAAAAATGGCGGGAACACTAAAACAACACAATGTAACTCCAAGTCCAGCACACTTTTTATTATACTTTTATGCAGTTCCTCCTCAGAACAGAAACATACCCCCAGAATGATGTTGTCACCATCATGCATCACAGTAAATGTGGTGTATATAAAGTGTTTTTGAATTATTACACATCTTGCTGGGTATTCAAAGCTCAAACAATTTGCCATTTGAAAAAATAGTAAATATAAAATACTGTCCTGCCACAAGTCAGTTTATGTCGTTCAGATCAACTGAAGATGGCTTTTATCTCTTTATTTGATTCCAGAATCAATATCTACAAGCCTTAATCCTCCAATTAAAGCTAATAGACTAACTTTAGCAGGTGGGTTTATGGACTTAATCATTATTAACCATTAAGAAAATCCTGCATTCTTCATTTAATAAATTGCGAGCAATGATTTCAGGGATGCCACAGACCCTAAAGGATGTACAGAGCTTTGCACAGGACACAGTGATTTGAATTTGGTTTGAAATATTGTGTAACTGAAAAAAAATCCTGAACATATAATAACTTGCAGCGTCTGTGTTTTATCTCAGTTTCAAGAAAATCGGCCAAAGGTCTTTTGGGATTGCAGTTTAAGTAGCTCATTTTTCAGCTGGTTACATTAATCTGATTAGAGACAGCGAGCCGGTCTCATCTGCCAAGTACGCTAGTTCAATTAAACTGAGAGACGTCGCTTACTAATCACCTGCGTCTCTGAGCCTTGATCACAATCCTCTGTGTCGCGTTAATTAAATGCTCGGTAAACTAAAAACACAATAAGCAATCACACAAAGGAACACGTGTGGTACTGATTCCAACAAAAGATCTTTTTTTTTTTAAACTAAGTTTTAATTATTGAATTCATTCATTTATTATATTCCACTTATTCCTTTATGAGGGTCGCAGGGGGGTTCCCCATGCCCATCTAGGCATCAAGAACGTCTCGGGCGCTGGGCAGATACACCCAGGACAGGGCGCCGATCCATCGCCGGGTATAACTCACTCACACAGTCACACACACTATACAGGGCCATTTAGAGCATTCAATTTACCCTGAATCCACGTTTTTGGGAGGAAACCGGAGAACCCGGAGGAAACCCACACAGGCACAGGGAGGACACCAAGGTTGGGATTTGAACCGGTAATCCCCAGCGCTGAAAGAAGAACGTGCTAACCACTAAGCCACCAAGTTTTAATTACGATTAAGCATTTTTTTTCCGTCATACAAACCACAAGAGGCAGTGATACTAATTCTAATGTGTACGCTAAGGTCAAATCGATATTTATTAGTAGATGTTAGTCTCACAAAGGCCTATTGTAGTACACATAGCTACTTAGGTTGCTTGTGCTTTTTGGAGAAATATGGCATATGGTTTTTGTGCCACGCCCCTTTTTCCTTTATAGAAATTCATTACATTTTTTCATCATCTTTTCTTTTGAATTTCTAACAACTTTACACCTCTTCATTCCTTTTAAGGTTTTGTATCCAACTTCAGCAATACGTTTATTTAAAATCACTGCATTTTATTAATCAGTGACATTATCAAATATTAGTTTATACCAAAAAAACTTTACAGTGCCTATATGGAAATCTTTTTACTTTCATTTTTTTTTATTTGTTTACATTGAAATTAATTAATGTTCTGCTTTCATTCAGTCAGTCCGTTTTAGAATTAAAGGCGAAAAATATTTTGTACTTTAATGTTTTTAATGCCATGTTTGGTTTCACAACATTTGGAATGGTCACCACCCTCATTGCAAATTTTAACGGAGTTCTTATTTTTCTTTCGAAAGAAATATTTAAATTCAGTCATATTCCATGGGCCCTTTTGGTCTGTTTATAAATTTTAACTAATTTGTTACAGAGCTCCAACTTGTTAACAAGCTTTTCAGTTTTCTGAACATCAGTAGTTAATCTGCAGTTCCTCCTCAGAACAGAAACATACCCTCAGCATGATGTTGCCACCATCATGCATCACAGTAAATGTGGTGTATATGAGGTGTTTTTGAGTTATTACATATCTTGCTGGGTATTTAAAGCTTAAACAATTTGCCATTTGAAAAAATAATAATTATACTGACCTGACAAGTCAGTTTTGATTAGGTCTTTGTTTAAGTTCAACTAAAGATGCCTTTTATCTCTTTATTTGCTTCCAGTATCAATATCTACAAGCCTTAATCCTCCACTTGAAGCTAATAGACTAACTTTAGCAAAGTGCTGGTGGGTTTATAGACCCAATCATTATTAACCTTTAAGAAAATCCTGCATTCTTTATTTTATTCATCTTTTGTTGTTATTTTAAAGCCAATCTGACAGTATTTGTCAATAATGCAACATCAGGGAACCTTATGATAAATTCCAGAGTATTCACCACATCTGGCATCCCTGCACCTTCTGCATTCCCGTCTGAGGATCTGCATTGCAGTGCCAGGGTCCCCATACCTCTCTCTCTATTTCTCCATCATTCTGTCCTTCCTGCTCTCTGTAGAGCTCTCTCCCTTACTCCTCTCCTTCTGTGTTACACCTCCCCCTACAGCGAGGAGCACTCACTACAAGTCTGTTGAATTGAACTTGATGAATGTGAACATCCACTGTGGAGTCATAAAGTTGATTTACATTAAGTAGACTTCTTAATGAGTTTTATAATCACTGATTTATTACAATACCAGTGCTGCCAAAGGTGCTGTTCATTAAAAAAAAGCATACAATGGGGGAAAGTATCACTTTATCCATGTTTCTTATATTTGATGAAGGTAAAAAGTCAAACAAATACAGTAAAACCAGAGAAAACCCACACAGACACGGGGAGAACATGGACCCCTTGCTCTGAGAGG
>JAOUQT010052261.1:0-10772 GCA_025769995.1 Xyliphius kryptos | reverse complement strand
ACACACATTTACATATAGATAAATATGTATACATATATATATATATATATATATATATATACATACAAAACTATTCTGTATATTCTGGTTCTCTATATTTCTACATTTTCATATTTTTACATTTTATTTTTTTAACTTTTATACATTTTTTTTTCTATATAATTTTGATAGCTTTACTCTTTACTGATAGTTTTGATTTGGGCAGACTGTCGAAAAAGCATTTCACTGCAAGTTATACTGTGTATTACTATGTATGTGACAAATAAAATTTGAATTTGATTTAATTTTATTAAAATCTAACAGTTTACAAAGACTTTGCTAAGGTTCTGTGTCTCAAAGCACAGTGAAAACCATTATGGAAAAAAAGCAGCACTGCTCAAATATTTAATGGCAATATTATGACATATATAAATCACAAGGTTACATTTATACACAAGGTTACATGATGTACGTACTACACAATTCACCTAGCTTGCATGTTTTAAAACTAATTAGGAAACTGGAGCACCAGGAGGAAACCCACACTGCCATGATGAAAGAACATGCATTCTTTACACAGATTGAAACTAGGTAATCCCACATGAGGAAAAAAAACCCAGGACTTCCTTGCAGGCAACAGTGACAATGTGCTGCACCCAGAAAACTTTACTAAAAGAGCATAGACAATTCATCCAGGAGAATGCATACCCTAAAGACCATATAAGAATTATAGTACACAATTCCACAATAATTGCAGTTTGGGCTATGGAATAGTAGTCCACCTCTAATACAGTGCAGTAAGCCCACCCTGTGTAATATATATGATAATTTTATAAGACCTTTATTTTATTTATAAGGTGTCTGTGATCACCTCATGGGGTGGCTGAGACTTTCGGGTGATCTCATGGCTAGGATTTACCCCCCACTGTCATAACCCATGCAATTCCCATTTAATGAAATAACTATTTTCTTTTATGTGTTTAGATTACAAAAGATTACTGTTCACATTTTTATAAAACATTCACAACCGAAGTGCCTTAACCCCCACCCACTGCTCACCTGCTGAGCCTGTGTATTGAGCATGATTCTTCATGGCAGTGAATCTTGGACTTTTCATACCCTTCAGGAAAATAAACTAAACATCTTTCACATGTGCTATCCTTAATGTTATCTGGAAGCACAAAGTTCCTAACTAGAGCGAGCTTTAGTCCTAAGCATGTACAAGCAAAGATGCTTACGTTGGCTCTGTCATGTTGTAATGATAAAGATACGTACTGTATGGGGAACTGGTGCATGGCAAATGTTCGATAGGGAGACCTCAAATAGAGGACAAGGGACATAGACAGAAGGCCTGATAGCAAAGTGATGGTCACTGACAAATGCCTGCAGTGTGAAAGAAACTGTAATTCCAGGATGGATCTGTTTAGCCATACCCGATGCTGTTTCCAAACAACCAACTAGAGTGTGACTATATAGTCTCTCAAAACTGATAGATGCCAATGATTTCCTTTGATGAGTTTGGGACCACGAGACAATGGTTCAATTTGAAGCATTATTCATTCAGAATTTCATAGGCTCATCGATTAAGTTTAAACTAGAAATAATATATCAATTCACACAACATTTTAAATGAATTTAACACTGCATAAAATAACTCATTTAATTTCTGACATTCCCTCCCTATGTTATCTTAAGGTACTAAACCAGCAGGCGCTTTAACCACGCTCCGTGAAGCAAAGCTGGTGGATTATCTTCGAGGACCTCAGAGACGCTGAATTTCTTTGTTTCACTCGCTCCTGTGCATAATTAATGGGCTGTAGTCATGAAGAGTATGATGTGTCACGCACTGTAAGAAACTCTCCACCCTTGCAATTAGAGCTATTATACTCTGGGACATCAAAGCTGCTTATAAACACTAGTGTCTGGAAAATATTTATCCACTTGTTGTTCATCGTATAATTGGGGCAAGACATCCATCTACATCGCTGAATTGCACAAATTAGCAGGTGCTTATTGCAACTTATTTAGCGATACGCTCCTAATTCACAAGGACGCAACTGCGGAATTACTTAACCCAGTTGTTTCCTTTTTTTACTCATAAAATGCACATGGTCTTGAAGCTGTAGTGTTCACTTAATTAACAACATCATAGACTAATTAAAGTTAACTTGTCACTTACTTGTATTGTGTGATAATTTGAATCTCGCTAAACACGGTTTAGTAAGGAATGACTTTTAGTTAAAAATGACTTTCACAGTTCAGTTTTAAAAAAATGACTATACTCCCTATGATGTATGATTAGTTCTGCTAATACTACAACACAGTTTCCTGAAACTTGCTCCTGATTGGTTTTGAAACTTTTTCTGTAACAGCAGCTCTGTGCCAAATCAAATCACAAGTTTATACATTATACAAAATCCTGCAAAACAGAGAATCTGCTATAATCAAACAGCAAATTAGCAAGGGAACACAGTATTTCAATTTATAGCGTTGTCAGACACTTATCCAGAAAGACTTCCATTTATCTCTTCACTTTTTAAGTCGCTCTGGACAATGGCGTCTGCTAAATACTGCAAATGTCAATGTAATTGTAAATAAATGATGACAGGTATGTCATATATTTATATGTAATACGGGTTGATAAATCAGCCTTGAAAGCTCACAGGGTAGAGTGAGCTGATAGAAATAGCCAGGAGTGGTAGTACTAGGTATTTAAATCCTAAGTGAGGCTGCAACATTCTGAAAAGTGATCAGACATCCAGTCAGTCTATCCTTATACAGTGTTCCCTTACTTATTGCAGGTTTTACATTCCAGGGCCCTTTGCGATAGAGGAAACTCTGCAAAGTAGAGGCACATATGTATTTTTATATTTATACATTATTTTAAGTCTTTAAAAATTTAAGTCTTTAAAAATGAAAGGGAAGAGATGGTGACGTTGCTCACAGCAAAATAAACCAGTTTAAGACGGTTACATACTCAACCAGCGACTGTGATACAGTAAAAAATGCTCTGGTTGGTCGCTTTTCATCAATCAATCAATTGTGTGCTGTGTACAATCTCACGTGGGTAAGTATCTCAAGCGGTCGCAAGTACATTCAGTTTTTAGTGCATATTCATCCACTTAATAAATACACTATTACTTTAATTGGTATTATATTATGATTTAATATTCTTTTAATATGTTAGAATTAATATTTTAATTTTTTTATTTACATTTTGTTAAGTTTTACAAAAAACTTACCAAAACGATACATTACATGTAATTCGCAATAATCGAACAGCAATTAATCGAGGGAACACTGAGAGTCACCATAAAATCCAGGAATGTGCAAAAAACTATTTAGTATCGCACCTTCTCAGGGTATGTCATATTATTGGATCAGATGAGGGGCATATATAGGGATATAAAAAATTAATGTATTAAGCTTAATGTTTTATTTCATTTTAGATTATGGAGCTTTCTTATGTGCACAGCGCATGAATGTAAAATGTACAAAATTAATCATATTAAAAGACATTTCTGATTTGACTTATCATATTTAATCAATACGCATGATTTAAAATGTACACAGATTGAAAATGCATACATACTACATATGCCCAGTCATATGGTTTCATAGCTTTATGATGGTTGACTGTACAGGAATAAGCCTGTGTATTGTGCATGATTCTAAATAGCAGTGAATCCTGGACTGTTCATACCTTGAGAACAGAAAACTAAACATCTTTCACATGTGCTGTCCTTAATGTTATCTATAAGCACAAAGATCCTAATGCCACACTTCTAGAGCAAACTTCAGTCCTAAGCATGTACAAGCTAAGTTGCCTACGCTGGCTCTGTCATGAAGTGATGATGAAGGTACGTAATGTAGGGAACCAGTGCATGGGAAATATTCAATAGGCAGACCTCAAACAGAGGAAAAGGGACATAAACAAGAATGATACCAAAGTGATGGACCCGCCACTGACTACACAAGTCTGCAGTGTGGAAGAAACATTCCTGGATTAGTTTGTTCAGCCATACCTGATGCTGTTTCCAAACATCCAAAAAGAGTGTGACTAGATAGACTCTCAAAAATGATGGATGCCAATGATTTCACAGGCTCATCCAAAAAGTTTGAACTAGAAATGAAAAATCAATTCACACAACATTTTTTAAATAAATTTCACAAACTCATTGCATGATTTGAAATTTACATAGATTGCAAATATATACATGCTACATATCCCATGTCATCGTCATATTGTGATGGTTGGCTGTACAGGGATAAGCTGCCTGAGCATCCCAATTTCTAGGCAGCCCCATGAAATCAAACCCCTTTTTATTAACATTCATTATATTTCCAGTAATGCACACTTTACCAAATGAGCTACATAATCTGGTTTATTAAAATGGTGTCAGGCTTCTATTAAACCAGCCAGTAGAGAGCACAAGCCCGTGGCAGTGTTGCTTGTATAATTCACAAACCTCTAAATCCCAGGCTCTAATATACCAAAAAAAGAGAAAGATCATTTTAGCCACATGTAAAACAGGAGTCACTGTAAAGGCAATTGATATTTTTGGCACTTTTCAAATATCTCCTTCTCTAGTTATAAGTTACAATTGGTTGTCCAGCATTCCCGGTTCACTGGAAAGTAAACTGAAGACACACCAGCTATTTGAATGTTTGACTCTGTAGAGTGAAATAAGAAAAAAAAAACATCTATGATACAGTTTTGACTTCAATTAAGATGTGAATGCAACCCCAAATTAGAAAGGTGGAACAAAATTGAAAATGCAAAAGGAAGTGTTTTTCAATGACTTATATGTACTTTGATTTTTATTTTACCGCAAACATAATTATATATGTCTATATAGACATCAATTCTTACATTTCTGTATATGAAACTGTATATCATTCCTGTAAAACTCCTTTGTGAAAATGTTCCATTGTAAAAAGCTCTATATAAATAAAACTGAATTGAATTGAATTCAGACGAAGAGGTTAGTGAAGAAGAAATGGGACAGGAAGAGGTCTGAAGAGAGTAAGCAGGAATATAAAGAGACGCAACACAGGACTTTACCAGGAATTTAGTAGCAAAGGCCAAGGTAAAAGTCTACAATGAGTTGTACAAAAGGTTAGACAGTAAGGAAGAAGAGAAGAAGTTTTATCGGCTGGAAATAAACAGAAATAGAGTGGCAAAGGATCTTGCAATAGTTATAAAATCATTGCAGGTAAACAAAATGAAAATAAGATTGAAAATAATTTGGTTTGCCAGGTGCTAGTAATAAAAACCGGGACACCGGTTTGCTGAGTTAAGATGTTTCATGAAAAGAGTTTAAGATTTGCCTAAAACATTGTTTGTGTAAAATATAGCAAATTTGTCTAATAACAGCATGGGCTACAGAGAGAAGTGGTCACAAATGTGCCGGTACTTAGGATCAACTGTCCAAGTAAATGAGGAGTGTGGAAAAGAGGTAAACAAGAGTATAGTGAGACCAGCCTTGTTGTATGGTTTGGAGACAGTAGCATTGACTAAGAGACATGAAGCAGAGGTTGCAGAACTTAAGATGTTAAAAGTTCTTGTTGAGAGTAACCAGGGTGGACAGGATTAGGAATGAGAACAGCAGAAGAAGAGCACAGGTTGGAAAATTGGGAGACAATGTTAGAGAGGGCAGACTGAGATGGTTTGGACATGTACAGAGGAGGGACAGTGGATATATTGGTAGGCGAATGTTAGAGATGGAGTTGCCAGGCAGAAGGCAGAGAGGAATACCAAAGCGGAGATATATGAATGTGGTCAATGTAAACATGTAGCGACCCCTGGTACAGAGAGAGACCGAAAGAAGTAAAAGAAGAATGCCTCTGACACTACACAATAGACATCATTATAATTTCTACATGTGGTTATGTCAGCTATTGGCTAAATAAGATTTCTTGATGCAGTGCTGTCTGAGGCGTTTAAGATTACAGGTGAACAGTTTAGGACCCTTCTCCTTTAGACAGCAAAATTCCATGTGGATTTTTAAAATTTGTAGTGTAGATGGCAAAATATAAAAACCCAATGTCATGATTCTTTGCGATAATATTTCAATAAATTTCTCACACATTTAAACGGCGGATCCTATGCCCATCTTTGCTCCTCAAAGCCTTTTTTGGATATTGCTTTTGTAACCAAAAATGCTTAGGATGACCTGAAATCCCCTGTTTATTATCTATCAGTATTTTTGCATTTTTCATATTCGTTACTAGCACTAAATATCTAATTTCCCAACGTTAGATGCCTGAAATGCAATAATAGCATTACATTATGTACTAATGTACTAAGTACATTATTAGATAAAAGTTTTGGATTATTACATTACATTATATTAAAGTAAAATTATTTTTTGCACTTTGCATAGTGTCCCAGATCTTTCTTATTTTATTATGACTCACTGATACAGATGGGCAGTTTGTTGCTGCCTATGTACTGGGTTGTGCATGCATACATAGTGGCATTGCTACATTCCTCATAGAGCCTTGAAATCCTCAGGAAGCTGAAGTCATAGCCCTGGTGTAAGAAACAGACAATGATTATGGTCAAATTTCCTTTCCAAATTTCCAAAATTTAATTATTCATAAAAAAACTTCAAAGCATTCAATAGTGTGCAATCAGGCAGTTTTCAGAATGCTACAAAATCACTATTTCTCAAGTGATGCCATCTGAAATAGCTGCATCTCCCAAACATCCAAGTAATGACATATTGTCAATACTTTCATCTGCATTGTGTTTGTGTGCTGTTTATAAATTTAAAATCCTCAGAAACAGTTTTACTATGTGAGGATTACTAATATTTAGACCATTGCCTTTATTTATTATTACAAGTTTTGCCTAGCCATTTGGATGTTGTTTAGAAGTTGCATCACCTTTGAATTTCTTAGTAGTTTCTGAATTTAGAAAGCTGGTTTTTGACTGAACTGGTTGTAAATAAAATGCTCGTCAATAAAACGTTACAAAATAATAATGAAGCAAGTGTTACGGAATAATTTATATATGTTAAGAAATATATATTTAAATATGTTCCTAATCAGTGCAGGTCAAGAGCATGATGGTTGTTTTTAAATGATAGTTTATATAATTTATTATTACTATGTATTATACCTCATTGCACATTGGTTTGCAGTATCGCTTCTCCTTGACAGAAACACACACCAGCCCTTCTTTACTATGAAAATTTGGTGCTGAAAAAATTTTTGACATGGCATCTTTACACACTGCAGATAACGAAAATAAAGAGACCTTGTGCTTGATTACAGGACATGCTTATATTTTATGTTACCAATATTTACCATGTTATTCACCTGTTTTCTGTTTCTTCTTAAAACTATCCACTAGTCGGTTGAGATTATTAAGGATTGCTGTGTTTTGTCTTTCTGTACATTGAGCAGCAAGAATTTACAATCTAGAGAAAAACAAATGGCCAAATGGTGTGAATTTTATTTACAGTGATATCAAAGTTTACTGGTCATCTGATTGGTTTTACAATGTTTAAATACATTATTATTAGTTCTCATTTTTTTTTAAAGCTTAGATGCTTGTGTAGTGGATAATTAAGGATGAAACTGTAAGCCTAAACCTTTGAACTTTATTAAAGAGACTCTTCAAAGATCTGAAAAAGGTATTTAAAAAAAAATAAAGAAAAAAGAATGAAACCTCAGATTTTGTGTAAATTTCTTTCATATAAGAAAAAATTCCAGCATCTCAGTCCCAAAACGCAGTTGGGGGCATTTTGCTGGGATTGGAGGTTGTGCTTGGGATAGGTCATCACTTGGAGTTTCTGATGTGGTAAAGGATTATCAGTTGGGCCAGTTATCTAAAGAACAATATGTGTTTGTCTGTAAAAAATGTAACATTTCACATAACAGACCACTGAAAAACACATAGTGGATGAACTATTGTGACAGTACAATTTTCACATATTATTTTTAAGGCATCTTAATTTTAAGATTTTAAGTGTACAGAAATGAGCTGTTTTGGAAAATGTGCCAACTTACTGGACTCTCTGACTGTCACACTTGCTCCGTTGCAGCAAAATACAGCAAACTTTCATTATCAGTTTAATTATTTCTTGTTAAATGAGCATCAGTAGACAGTTTAGCACTACCTTCAGCTTCTCTTTGAACTCTTCATACAACCACTGAGATGGAGAGCAGTCAGTGGAATTGATTAGCGCTTGAACAGCAGCTGAATACAGCACTTAGCACCACAGTCCAAAGCCATGCATGTTAGGTGAATTGGAAATGTTCAAATTGTCACTGACTTATATATGTATATGACTTAAGTATATGATGTAAAACGTGTGTATAAATATTACCTTGTAAGGAAAAAAGGAAGCACAGAAATATAACATAAAATACTAATAAGAAACTAAAAAGCATAAAATCAAAAGGAAGGAAGAGACACAAATAAGAAGAGTATGATCAAGCAATAAAGAAGATAATTAAAATGGAAAAGGAGGTATAAAATGACAGAATAATAAAAAATATGAAGAGAAATAAAGAAGCACAAAGAAAGAGGGTAAGAAGAAGGAACAAATGAAGGAAGGAAAGAAAAAACATGAATTAAAGAAAGACAAAAAAGAACAGAGAAAGATGTATAGGAAGAATTCAGCAAAAGAAAGAAAAAATCACAGAACCATGAAGAAATAAGAAAGAACAGGGAAGAAGTATAATATTAAAACGAATGCAAAAAAACAAGAATGAAAAAATTAAAGAAATTTAAAAAAGTTAATTAAGAAAATTAAAAGGATGGAAGGTAAACTTCAAAAAAATATGAATGAATAGGATCAAGTACTAATAAAGGAAAATAAAAAGAGGAAAGGCGTTATAAGAAGAAGGAAATAACAGAGAAGACAGAAAGAGTACAGAATAATATTTGAAAATACAAAGGTAGACAGTAGGAAGGTCAGAAACAAAGAAAAAAAGGATATAGACATATTAGCCTCTTGTCAAATGCCATACATTATATTTTAAAGCATTTAATTTGGTAAACATTTAAGTAGTGTTTTTTATTAGTCTTCCAGTTAAAATATGACAAATCACATGCCTGTTTTCATATTTCTTCGTTTGTTTCATTGTCAGAATGTATATCTTATATATATGCTAATTTATTACATTTAGACATGCAAACAAGCAGCCCTCCTGTCAAAATGTTTCACTTTTATGAATAGCAGTTGTAGTCTAATTAATATTTACACATTAATATTGTATCACTATAATGCAGAGGATATCTGTGAAGCCAATAATCGCAAAGAGATAATGGTGTTTGAAATGACATGTATTATTATTCCACCTTATTTTCTTACTATATTTTCCTACAGTTTTTCAGATATTAAGACAGTACAAAAGCCAGGCATGTTAGGTAGAAGAGTGCTTGTTTGACGCTACATTGTTTTTCTACAAAAATAATCCTATTTGCTTGAATTGAGTTTTTTTAAACTGCTGCAATTGAGATAATCTATGAGTTACAGTCAGGAATTTCGTCAGGTTAGGAAGGGGGTACACTAAGACCCGTCTGGTAATATTATTGCTTTCTGCTTTCGTGCAGATATTTCTACTTCTTTGGCATCAGTTTATTGCCATGTATTTCAGTGATCTATTAGCTGCCATCAAATATATGCTGAGAAAAACCCAGTACCGTACAATATATCGCCATTCCATAAAGCCACATCAAGCACAAAAGCAGTAATAATGCAATAAATCCTCATATATTACACTAGCCTCATCCCCCTCCCACAATGCAACTTTTACACCCCCATCCTGAAATCCATACACTCTAAATGGCATCTCTAATGGGCATATGAGTTATAGGTTTAATTTCAATCTTTACACTGCTATAAATGAAGCTGTTTGAATAAACCACAATGGCTCGTAAAAGTGCCAGACAGGATGGAGCGAATCCTCTTAAATTCTTTTCCCTATTAGATTTGGTCTTCTCTTACAGCCAGAGATGGAAGTGCCTGAGTGATGCAATGTGACAGAATAAACATTATAGACACTGCTATGTGTGTGAGAGAGTGTCACCCCAATCCATGAAATGAACCTGTGCAAAAAAAAAACAATACCCTAGATGGCATTTTATTTTTCTTCTTCCTTTATTATCTTCTTTATTACCTTAATGCAGTCAATTTTCACTTCAATTCCTTCTTGATTATTCTATAGATCAGCCCAAAAAATACAAACAAAATTTAGAAATACAAACACTGCACATATTACCAAACATACCACTTAAACAAAAGTAGATTTATGCAAAAAAAAAGAATCAAATGTGAGAGTCAAAGTTTCTTGAAGACAAATAATAATGCTTACAGCACTGCAATGTTATAGTCATGTTTTTTTTTATTTATAGGACCTATATACAAGCCTTTACTCAGTAGTTACTTGAAGTGTAAAAACTCTAGAACTCTGTAGAACTCTGTAGAATACTTTATAATGGGGAAACATTTACAACACTCAAGACTGCATTATCATATATTTAATGGCATTTTTCTTTGTTTGGAATTTGTGTTTTTTTGTGTTTTTTTTTATATATTATATTATTTTAAAAAAGTACCCCATCTGGTTACCGTTCTCAGGAAGCCCCTGATCCATTTTCCTTAATTGCATCACAAATAATTACAATAAAAAATCTTAATTGTTTTCTGGTTAGCCTAACTATGTTTATGACGATTTTCACTTTATACATGCTGCAACTGAGATAATCTATGAGTTACAGTCAGGAATTTCGTCAGGTTAGGAAGGGGGTACACTAAGACCCGTCTGGTAATATT
>JAOUQT010052252.1:0-10772 GCA_025769995.1 Xyliphius kryptos | reverse complement strand
ACAGGAGGCGCGGTCAGCTGTGTGTGTGTGTGTGTGTGTGTGTGTGGGTGGGGGTGGGTGGGGGGGGTGGGGGGTAATCCAATGCCCATCCAGGGGAGAACATCTCGGGCGCTGGGCAGATACAACAAGGTCAGGGTGCCAATCTATTGCAGGACACACAGTCACACTCAATACGGGGCAATTTGCAGCATTCAATTTACCTTCAATCCATATTTTTGGACTGTGGGAGGAAACCGGAGAACCTGCAGAAAACCCACATGGACACGGGAGAAGATGGAAACTACCCATATCGGGATTCGAACCGGGAAACCTCAGTGCTGAGAGGAGAACATGCTAACCACTTAGCCACCGTGTGGCACCCCCTCTCGTACTTTATGGCTTTATTAAAAGTCATGAGGTAAATACGGAGAACCGCATGTATTAAGCCGGTGGAATGTCCTGATTAGTATTTGTCCAAACATGGATCTAATAAAGCCGGAGGAACTTCGGTGGTCTATTTAGGAAAGCTTTTTATGGGATTGTGACATCACAGCGGACAAAGGGTTCTAAGAACATGGATTGAGGAGGGTCAGAGCTCAGAATCGCTAACATGATGTTGGGAATGTTCTCAGTTTCGTAAATGTTTCTAAAGCTCCTGATGGGGCAATTCCAACCGTCGCAATCGGGTCATGTGATCAACGTCGCCTGTGGAAACAGTTTTGATTTCAAAATCCCCGAACGGAACGGGGCAACATGTGGCGCACTCACTGGTTTCTTGCCCACAATGAGCTTCTCCACCTTCTGAACCTGAGACACGTGATCCTCGTTGGTCTTCAGCTCCTTCTGCTGAATACGTTCATAAATGCCAACCAGCATCTCGCGAGGGATGTCCTCGCCATCGTCCACGCCTAAAACACACACACACACACACAACAAGTAAATACATACATAATAACAACGACATCTTGCACTTGGTTCTTGCTATGTAGGGTTAGCATGTTCTCCCGCATGTTTTCTCTGGTCTGTCTGTGGATGAGTGATCGAGGTAACTGCTTACCTCTGAGGTTCTTCACAAAGTCCTCCAGCTTCATCTTTCTCTCAGGTTTAACGTTGGGGCTGTACATGTCCGTGTTGAGGAGGATGATGGCGAAGGCCAGGATGAAGATGGTGTCGGGGTTCCTGAACTGTCGCACCACTCCGGGGTTACAGATGCAGTAGCGCTGACTGAGCAGAATAAACACACGGCGAATTTCACAACATGATAAACATATGAGTTGACGTCCTGAGCAATGAGCAGGGATAGGCCCTACAGTACAAAGGGACTGATAGTCAAAAAGAGTTCATTAAATGATTGACCTGAAGGCCTCGATCAGACGCTCCACCTTCTGCGCCTCGCCCTGCACGCGGATTTGCGCTTGGAATTTCCTGAGAGCTTCGTCCAGCTCCATCCCTGAGAAGTCCAGCTCATCCACCACACAGCTGCAGAGTGCAAAACATCTCATAATGCTCAAGCAAGTCAATATAATAAAGGTTTAAACATGGCGGAGGCTGTGCAGACGTGTGCAAAAGTATTGGGACACCTACACGTTCGACCATTTTAAAACAAGTTTATTTTTATCCAAATGTTCAAGGTTTTGAGGTCGGACGCCTGGCTCACAATCTACATCCCAATTCATCCCAAAAAAAAAAAACACGAGGTTCTTCCACACCAAACTCACCCAACCGGGTCTTAAAGGCTCTGACTCTTCTACAGGACGGTCTCTGGATCTGTCCCCTCTGACCTTCAGTCCATCTTTCCCAAATACACTCCGACTCGTTCACTGCCCTCTAGTGATGAATGTCGCCTGGAGGTTCAACCTCACCGTGGCACTAATTCTCACACCGTATTGTTCACCACCGTTAAATGGTGGAACCATCTTCCCAACACTGTGCATATCCCAGATGGCATACAGATGTCAGGCTGAGCTGTGGCACCGCTGGCCCATTGATGGCACTGCCAAAGCTGATCTATGCATCTGGCCCACATCTGGTGAAGGTATGGCAGTGTTCCCTTTCATGGCTGACACGTGGCCCTAATCAGGTTCACTTGTGGACCACACCTTGCAATCGGGAGGGTCGGCAAGTGGGCCAGATGAACATGGGGGGTGTGGGCCTGATCTGGGAAGACGGGGGTCACTCAGCATTTCAAAGAAACATCTCAAAACATCTCTTTCACGATCTCTTACTATAAAACAAAGGCTCAGGTTTGATGATACCACAGTGTAGATGATGCCTACAGACTTGTTGTTCTTGCATTTGTGTCATTTCTAAGTCGCTTCGGATAAAAGTGACTAAATGTAATTAAAACTAATTAAACTAATTAAAGTTTTTTCTGCTAAATAAAAATTTTAAAAGATGAATAAACCAGAGAATCGGTTTTCTGCTCATTGTGTGGAGATCTTAAACATTTACAGAGCTCAGAGTTCAGAGTTCTAAACCCCCCGGTTGCTTCTTGTTCTTTTTTTTGGCCTGCAGCTGGAAAAGCTCTAAAGTAGAATCTGGAGGAACTACAGAGCAGACCGTGAATGCATGCGCACGAAACCTCTGCGCTGTTTGAACAGCTGCCCGTCGAGAAGAAGAATCCATTTTCAGATGTTTAATTACCTCAGAGCTTAATTTGACGAAACGCAGTTTGTACAGACATGCGGCGATCCTCCGAGGACGTGATGCAGAGCGACGGCCCAATTGTCATTATCTGAACACGTGGAGTGATGAGGAAATCGTGGTGCCTGGAACCCTGAAGATTCCCAATGAGGAACACGAGCGTCTTAATGAAGAGCTAATAAACACCGTGGGCTTTCTGCGTTTTAGTCGAATCTCATCCTGTAAATATGACTCCATTAATTTATGATTACCATCTAAAACTGAATAATACAGGTTCAAATGGACATGGTAGGGAATCACGGTGACAAGTTTCAGCCTTGCAGATACTTGGGAAGCGGGAGAATTAGTGATGATTCAGGTCTTTATAGGTTTAGATAAAAATTGGACTGAATATGACGCACTAAATGACACTGAGGACGTAATTCTATGGGAACAATTTGATGAAGGACCTGTGCTATTCCAAAAAGACTTCATCCTCATGCAAAACCTCATGTAAGCGAGGTCCTACAAGACTGTGATGGTCAGGCATCCACATACTTTTGGTCCATGCCAGCTTTTTTTCTCCACATTTTTCTGACCACTGTGGCTTTAAAAATAAAATGAAATAAACACGTACTCTAAAACATCCCTGTTGAACTGTTTCTGTCGGTTTCCCAGGAACTCGCCGATCATCTGCCGGCTCAGACCCTTCCTCTGGAGCAGGAAGTGGGCCACGCCCACAGGGGTGTCTGGAACAAACCCTCGCTCAGTCAGGTACTGAATTCCTTTCTCGGCCTTTCTAAAGAAAATAAAATAAAAAAGTGGACCACTGAGTGAGAACCAACATCAGGAACATCTACAGGAACATCTACAGGAACATCTACAGGAACACTGTGTTCATACGTTTGGGATGCGAGACGATGCCATTAACCAGTTCAGCTGGATTCACATTTGGAACTTTTCTCATGAAGCGTTAAACAGAAACGTTGCAAAAACATGAAGGTTAAAAGGACACGCTGGAAACAATAGTGATGTCACAACTTCCCCCAAAGAACAATGCATCTGACTTTAACTTCCTGTTGTATCACTATTACAATTACTGATTCTATTGATCCTCACTGTAAGTACAGGAGCTCATCAAGAAGAAGAACATACCAATGAGCCACAAATGCTCTTTTAGATAAACGGGCAAAAAAGTCCCAAAATTTCAATCCACAATCCATTAAAGTACCAGGTTTATCTTTACTGATGACGCCCGGCTGCAAGAACATACCAACATGTTATCCAGCACACAGGTTCTGTAGAAATGTCTCAGCTGAAACAAAAAGATCCCAGAAGTAATTCCGGAACATTCCTCTAAGTGTAATCTGTTCTCCGCAGCAGGAGTTTAATAAAACATTTTTGGCAGGAGGAAAGCCCCACTGTTTCGTTCGCTGCAACCCTCCGTGACCCACAGCTCCAGCACATTTCCCATAAATGCCTTTTTTTCCAGAGAAGATGGCTTCAGTGACTTCTGCGGTATTTTATTTAGTGAGGAACCAGGAACCCACGCCGATCGGTGCCGCTGATTAAAGCGCCCTACGCAGGATCTCCAGCGATTGGAGGGGTTTCAGTTTCGTGATGATTATTTTTAAACATAATAAAGTGCAAGTCGGATAAAAAACTACTGGGACCCTTCTCTCCTGACGGGGAAGAGAGAACCTTTGGTACATATAGTACAGTTCCTACTTACTCATTCATTATTTTCTTTTCCGCTTAATCCTCTATTCGGGTCATAGAGGGGAACGCCCATCCAGGGGAGAACGTTGAGTGCTGGGTATACACACCCAGGACAGGAAACCGGAGAACCCAGAGGAAACCCACAGGGACACGGGGAGAACACATAAACTTGGAATTCGAACCTGCAATCCCCAGAGCTGAGAGGGGAACCTGCTAACCACTGAGCCCACATGCCGTCCAAGGCTTCTGGTTTAGTACCCTACTGCAAAGTTGAGGTTATTAAACCCATGACTCTCCAACACCACATTGGTGGAACAAGCCTCCCCCAAACTACCAGAGCTGGAAATCTGATCCCAGCATTGTCATTTTACCCAGAACCCAATTCCGGACCTGTTCCCTGTGAGACGAGACCATGAACTACAAAAAAAAACCCAAGTTCTGAGGTCAGGATGTGTGAATTACGTACTTGTTGAAAAGGTTCAGGCCTATGCGGTAGTGCCGCTTGCGGATGAGGTCGTTGCTGAGGGCGGGAGAGTCCCAGCTGTTCCGCGTCTCCTTGTGGTAGGTCTGTTTGCTGAGCGTCTGCTCCCGCACGCTGTCCCGTGACGACTCCGAGCTGCAGTTGATGGTGTCGGTGGAGTTGGTCGTGCTGTTGATGCTGTCGTTGTCCCCGTCGGAAAAGTCCGATTCCGACTTGCTCTGTCGGTTCCCGTTGATCGCCAGGTGACTCTCCAGCTGCCGGTGCCTGATGGGTTCCTCGTCCCGAGAGAGAGAGGGAATCCTGGGGGGTAGACTGTGGGCGGCCGGTTTGCCACTGGCCTGCGGTCCGGCGGCGGTGCGCTCGGGCGTGTAAACACTCTGCATTTTTACCGAGTCGATCTCAGAGCGGTCACTCAGTTCGAGAGAACTGTCACTGGGTGGTTCGATGGTCAGTAACGGCAGGTGATCGATACGTAGCCTCGGTTCCTGGCAGTCGACAGAAGGAGTACTCCGGCAGCTAGTGTCCGTATCTAGTTTGTCCTCTTTGGTGTCTATGGACCAGAAATCCTGGGAGGAGATGGAAGGAGCCCGCTGGTCCGACTCCGTGCTTGAGGGAAGATCTACGCATTGTGAAAGTTTGATGGGAGGACAAAGGTCCTCCTCATCGATAAAGAGTGTCACGTTGCTGTAGGACGCCATCATGTCATCCAGCTTGTGTTGGTGGGAGCCGTTGGTGGGGTTTCCGTGATAAGGACGTTCATCTCGAATGTTCTGGACCTGTTCGAGAGGCTCCTCCTCTTCATGGAGGCTTCGACAATTCAAGGCGTCATCGATTGATGCCGCTAATGACTTTACCTGCCGCGAGAACGCATCCTCCAGCTCCGTGAGGTCGCTCTGAGGTGACGGTGGAGACACATGCACAGGAATGACATCACGCTCCGTGTGCGCTAACGATTTCATCTCACTACCCTCATCCGTCGGGGAAAGCTGCTTCCCCTCCAAAAACGAGCTCGGGCCCTTCTCAGGTCCCTCGAAGGAAAACTGCATCCTCATGTTGGACAGGACGATACGGCGAGACATGCGATTCTCTGACATTGAACTCCGTAGGCGCTCAAAGTTCTTGTTCATTTGGTACTGCCGAAACGCCGTCTGAATGGTGCGAGCCGCATGCCGGCTAATGAAGCGTCCGCCATACTTCCTTTCTAGCATCGCCACCTGTGTCAAGAAAAACAAAACAACAAGCAAGAATGAGGGTGGACGTGGAGACTGGACCACAGAGCAGAGGACGGAGGAAACCAAGTCTGACCTGCTTGTCCTGCAGATCCGTGGAGAGCTCATAGCCCTCGGAGAGAGAGCGCGAGCGCTTGATGGCCTCCTCTTCAGCCTGTTTGCGAAGGATGGACTGCGAGTGCTGGAGCTTCGGCCTCCGTGGGCGCTGTGGGCCGGCCTGGGCGTTTTGGCTGTACCCTAAGCCATCGAAATGGTCCGGGCTGATGGAGGCGCTGTGGGTTAAGGTGCCATAACACTTGCCGCGGTCCAAAGACGAAGATGGCTCGCTGCTTTGAACTTCCCCCTCCACACTGGATTACAAAGAGGAAAAAAAACAGAATTAAATACATTCTACTCAAGAGCAATGAATCAGAACTACGGGTTACACGGACGTCCATCTAAACAAACGGACCTGGAACTTTCTAAGGTGTAAAGAAAGGAACTTTCAAGAGTTCTTTCAGGAGAAACAAACCAATGGGCTGAACATCTATACCTATAAACGTCAACGCTCTCAGTGACTCATCACCAATTCTTCCACTTCCCCGGTACCCTCAAGGCTTTTGTGGGTCCTTGGAACATGTCCTTGGAAAAACTAAGTACTTCTTACCTTCCTAAATTCAATGGTTCTTTCAAGAGTCACATTGAGATCTTCCTAAGGACCTACAAAGCTGAAACTTGGCACTCTGATGACCTTCATTCTCAGGAAAAAACTAGCTGGTTCTCGATTTCCTACATTTGATTGGTCGTTCCATCTCGCCATTGAAGGCAAGACTCCACCGGGGTCCTGTGGGGGTCTTCCTAAGTACGGACAGATCGGTAACTTGGCTCCTTCATTCCCCAACATGTCCTTGGAAAAACCAAAAGCACTACTTCTTACCTCCCTAAATTCAATGGTTCTCTCAAGATCACCACCGCACGCAAGACCCCTCCAGAATCTCTTTGAGATCTTCCCGAAGACCTACAAGGCTGAATCTTGGCACTCAGTTTTTTCGAGGATATGATGAGTAATCAATCTGGTTCTCGCTTTCCTTCTTTCGATTGGTCGTTCCATATCGCCATTGAACGGAAGGCTCCACCGGGGTCATATAGGGGTCTTTCTGAGTACCTACAAGTTTGAAACTTGGTTCCTTCATTCCCCAACATGTCCTTGGAAAAACTGAGTACTTCTTACCTCCCTAAATTCGATAGTTCTTTAATATCGCCATCATACGCAAGACCCCTCCAGAGTCACCCCACTCCCCTCATTGAGATCTTCTAGAGGACCTACAAGGCGGAAACTTGGCACCCTGATCATATCCTTGAAATGGTCGTTCGATATCGCCATCGAAGGCAAGACTCCACCCATGTCATGTAGGGGTCTTTCAGAGTACCTACAGATCTGAAACTTGGCACCGTGATTTCCCATCAAATCCTTTGGAAACCTAAAACGTTATCACTTTCCTATTTAATTGTTTGCCATCACACGCAACACCTCGGATGGATTGCTGTCTTGGCGAGTATTTTAAATGCCATAAACACTCTCTTAACAATGACCCCATGAAGGACAGACAGGGACCACCAAAAGCAGTCCATGAAGTCATTTTGTTTTTAATACTGCCTTAATATTGTTGCATATTTTGCCCCCTATTGGTGACGGACTACTCGGCCTGGAACGAGCTCCCACATCCTACAGGAAGCATGAAGCCAGTGGAGTTCGTTGGGTTATTGAGGTGAACATGGAGATCTCGGTCTGTAAAGATTCCTACTGTGGTGTATTTTTCAAAAACATCATGAGTCTGTGAGAAGGCAAAACAAGCAGCTGACTTTCAGCAGGAAGTTTACACAACACGACGACGTTACATTACAAAGCCGCAGAACGCTAGCGGTTCAAGTTCCACGCTGGAACCCATCTGCACCAAAACACAAGGGTCCTGGGTTAAGACTGTAACCTGTAGGCAGCTGCCAATGTCCAATAACGACCACACCTAAGATCCACCGACTGGACCGGGTCCGGAACCTAACCCTAACCCTAACCCTAGTCCTATCCCGCTACTCCCAGCCACCTGGGGCACTTGGGGTGAAGGAAACAGCCTTGTGACTTGAAGGTCCCCGGTTTGATTCCCAGTACCAAGTACTACAGCTGAACCCATTTACATTACATTAGGTCATTTAGGGGGCGTGTCTTTCCACAACGACTTACAAATTGAGGGCCACCGTGGGGTCAGAACACAGGGTTGATACAGCAGCCCAGGGGCAATAAGGGTTGAGGGTCTTGCCCAAGGACCCAGACTGGTAATTTCAGGACCTGAGATTTGAACCCACAACCTTCAGACACCTAACCATTAATCCACCCCACCCGAAGTGTCCTTGGGTCAGGCATTTAACCCCAAATGCTCCTTGGGTGTCGTGCACAAGGCTGTCCAGCACTCCGGTCAGTTGGATATGTTAACTGGATTAAAAAAGCTAAAAGTGGCCGAAAGTTCCGAACGGGATTTTGGACGACACAATGTTCCCGTGAGGTTTAAAGATGGAGATTAGAGTTCCACCGAAAGGTTCCGTGTCAAGAACCTGAGTCCGTGTGCGAGTTCAATCGCAGATCATCAACAGCAGAACGTTGTGATGTCATAACAGGGATCTCCGAGTTGAAGTAAAAAAAAAGTCTGGATGATTCTAAAAGCTCAGACGCGTTCGGAACTGAACGGTGTTCTAATAAAAACACGGCGCATGGAGTCATGGGTAAATTCTTCTCCTTCCAGAAGCCAGAGGTGAAAACAGATCGGGCAGGAGTTCAGTGTTGACACAGCAAATCGCCGGCAGAGCTCCGGAGAGAGAGAGAGCACTACAGACCATAAACCAAAAGCGTACTTACTCGCACACACTCTCCACGCGCCGCCTTCCAAAGAAAGGACTCCTGCTCCCAAAGAACTCGCAGCTCTTCCTCCAAATCTTATCCGCCATCAGGACAAAAACAACAACCCAGAGTTCAAAGTGCAGAGCTGACGAAGCCCGTCGGGATGAACGCCGACCACGGGCCCACTTCTTTACCCACAACACCGCACGGTGCCCAGCGCAGACATGTCACTGCCTGCCGCCAGTCGCTGGCAGCTGGCGTTCTTACGCAGACTGTGAAGCGAGACGCTGCTGAGCCAGCTGCAATAACTCGCCCGAGGCCATGAATTCCGCCGAGGGCTCCGCTCGGGCTCCGAAGCGTCCGTGTAAACAAGGAACTTTCACTTTGAAACGGGAGAACCCCGCCTCAGCTACGAGGCAAAGCGGACGCTCCTCCTGCCCCGTGTCCAAACTCTCTTAAAGCCCCACGGAATTCAGAAACACTCAGAGACGGGACGCACGATCCGGTGTCCGTTCTGCAAACTTCCTGAAAACATGGAATAAAAAGAAAGTTCTAAATACAGACCAACCGCTAAAGACACACTTTCTGCTCCTGGATGTCAACTGATTTGCATTTTCTTCCCAACACGCCCTCTTACAACACAGGCCCGGCTCGTTGAGTGGCTCAGCGGATAAATTTGGGTTTATTTTTTGGGGAAAAAACTTTCCCAACTTCTTGTTTTTTTTTTTTTGTTTTTTTTAAATTCTCGCACAAAAATTTGAAACATTTCTTGCCACACCGTTTTTAACAATTTGGCAGGATCGTAGGACCCAGAGACGCTTAGGTTGCTTGTGATTTTTGGAGCAATAAGGAAGACGGTTTTTGTCACACGGCCCTTTTTAGGTTTTTTTTTTTTTTTACCTAGGAATCCATTAAATGTCTCATCAGCTTTTCTTTTGAATTTCTAAACAACTCCACACATGTTCTTTGCTTTTTGGGTTTGTTTTTTTGTTTCATTTTTGAGCCCCGTCTGTCCTCTTAAAGCCAACTTTTTGAATTTTGTTCACAAACTTTCCCTTCAACTTGTTCTTTTTTTCATTCTCGCAGAACACTTAAAATGTTTCACATCACGCAGCTTTTAATGTACAATGTTGAAATTTGGCAGGATCGTCGTACCCAGAGCCGCTTCGGTTCCTTGTGATTTTTGGAGCAATATGGCGGACAGTTTTCGTCCCACGCCACTCTTTAGTTTTTTTTTTTGTTTGTTTTTTTCCACATAGGAATCCATTAAATGTCTCATCAGCTTTTCTTTTGAAATTAAAACAACTCCACACCTCTTCTTTGCTTCCTGGGTTTGGGTTTTTTTTTTTTTTTTTTTATCCCCATCTTTCCTCTCCAAGCCAACTTTTTTAAGTTTGTTCATAAAATTTCTTTTTAACTTGTTCTTTTTTTATTCTGAACAAATATTTAAAACATTTCATATCACACAACTTTTAACGTACAATGTTGAAATTTGGCAGGATCGTCGTGTCGTACCCAGAGCCGCTTCGGTTGCTTGTGATCTTTGGAGCGACATGGCAGACGGTTTTTGGCCCATGTCACTTTTTCGGAGCATTTTTTCCCTCTGCTCGCCTTTTGTTTGTTTTTTTTAGCCTTCTGTATCCTTTCCAAGCCAGAGTTTTGAAAAGTTTGTTCACCAAATTCTGTTTCTAGTTTTATTATTAGTATTATAATCCTGCATGGGCGACACAGTGGCTTAGTGGTTAGCATGTTCTCCTCTCAGCGATGGGGATTCCATGTTCGAATCCCAATCTGGGTGGAGTTTCCATGTTCTCCTTGTGGGTTTCCTTCACTTCCCCCTTGCTCCCCCCCCCTCCCTTCTTTTAAGGGGCAG
>JAOUQT010052242.1:0-33105 GCA_025769995.1 Xyliphius kryptos | reverse complement strand
AAATTTAAGAATGTTCTTAAGTATGAAGTTACGAAGTACTTAGCGTTACGAACGTTTTGGGAAACGCACCCCAGCTTTATTTCATACCAGGTTTATTAAAATTACCATATGGTAATTTTACACATATTGTCCATGTGAAGTATTTCAAAATTAGTTCTTTGTAACGTAATTACTTACATCAAATACATTAATGACATTACATTGGAAAGTTTTTTAAAGCCTTTCTAACTCTCACAGCATCTTAAATTTCCTAAACTATTATAAAAAAACGATTCTTGTAAGTTGCTTAGGATAAAAGCGTCTGCTAAATAGCCAAATGTAATGTAATATGATACATATGACTACCAATGTTTAAACCATGAAAACGAGTGGAGAAAAAAATCCAATAATTTTTTTTATGTGTATGTTCATAGAAAAATCTAATTTTCCATTATTTAAATAGTATTTGGTGGGGACTTAAATTATATTTCATCATTTTGGGGTGACAACACACTGTAAACATTTTCAAAAGCAGTTTCTGCGGTGGATGCCAATGATGCTCTCAAAATCACAATTTCATTAAATGTATACAGACCACTTTATTAGGATTAGTTCCAAATATTAAATAGATGCACTTTACATTTCTAAAACTACAGACTATAGTCCAACTTTATCCCACATTTTTCAAGACCCCTTTTTCACTTTGATCAGAACGATCAAAAAGCAGACATTACTTGGTGGTGAATTGTTTTTTGCAGTGACACTCATCAGATGGCATATTTGTGTTTATATTGAACTGGTACAAATGCATGTATCATATACAGCAATCCTGCTTGAGTTTTTCCAGTTTTTAGTTGTATCCACTCAATGTGCAATGTAGACTCTACCACGCTAATGCCTCACCTTGTAAATATAAAATCTAAGACAGAAGCTCATCTGTTTGTGCAGTCTTTGTTAGTCGTCGTCTAGTCCCTCATTATTGCTCACATAATGCTGGTGACTAGAGTTTTCTCAGTTTAGCAGCATCACTAAGGTGGTTTAGAAATTTCAACAGCATTGTTGAATCTAATTCATTCGCCTCTCAGCGCTGGCAATTACCGGTTCTAATCCCGATCTGGGTCGAGTTTTCATGTTCACCCTGTGGGATTCCTCCGGGTTCACCGGTTTCCTCCCACAGTCCAAAAACATTGAATCAGGGTAAATTGGCTGCTCTAAATTGCCCCTTTTATCTGAGTGTGTAAGTGTGTGCCCAGCAAAAGATTGGCACACTGTCCTACGTGTATTTGCCCAGCGCCCGGGATGTTCTCCCCTGGATGGGCATAGGGAACCCCTCCACAGCCCTTGTAGAGGATTAGGTGAAAGACAATAAATGGTACACTTAAAATGTGATGTATGCATTGTTTTCTCTGCTTTGTAATGATTTGAACGAAATCTCAAATATTCAGTGCATTATGCTGATTTTGTAGTGAATCCTGCTTCCACACACATACAGTCGTATGAAAAAGTGTTTGTCTCCATCCTCATTTCCTGTTTTTTTCGCATATTACACTTAAGTGTTTCAGAACATCAAACCAATTTAAACAGTAGACAACACAAGAAAACACAAAATTCAATTTGTAAATGAAGTTGTTCATTATTAAGGGAAATAAAATCCAAACCTTCAAAATAATATTGCCCCCTTAAACCTAATAACTGGTTTGGCCACAACTGCAACCAAGCATTTGCGATAACTTGTAATGAATCTTCAATAGTGTTCAGGAGGAATTTTGGCCCTCTCATCTTTGCAGAATTGTTTTAATTCAGTTACATTAGAGGGTTTTCGAGCATGAACGGCCTTTTTAAGGTAATTCCACAGAATCTCCATAGGATTCTTTGTTTTGACTCTTGTTATTTTTCAGCCATTCAGAGGTGGACATGCTGGTGTGTTTTGGATCATTGTCCTGCTGTAGAGCCCAAGCTCATTTCAGCTTGAGGTCACAAACCTATGGTCAGACATTCTCCTTCAGGATCTTTTAGTAGACAGCATAATTCATATTTCAATTTATCACAAGTCTTCCAGGTCACGACGCAGCAAAACAGCCCCAGACCATCACACTACCACCACATTTTACTGTTGGCATAATGTTCTTTTTCTGAATTCCAGTGTTGCTTTTATACCAGATGTAATGGGATACACACCTTCCAAAGTATTTAACTTTTGTCTTATCGGTCCACAGAATGTTTCCCCAAATGTCTGGGGATAATGAGACTAGATTTAATGTTCTTAATGCTCAGCAGTGGTTTTCTTCTTAAAACTCTGCCATGCAGGCCATTTTTGTCCAGTCTCTCTTTCTAATGGTAGAGGCACTCTGACCTTAACTGAGGCAAGTCAGGCCTGCAGTTCTTTGGATGTTGTTATGGGGTCTTTTGTGACCGGTTGGATGATTCGTCACTGTGCTCTTGTGCTAATTTTAAGCGGCCAGCCACGCTTGAGAAGGTTCACCACTGTTCCATGTCTCACTGTTGTTCACTGGATTCCCAAAGCTATGGAAATGGCTTTCTAACACTTTCCAGACTGATAGACCCCAATTACTTTCTTTCTCAATTGTTCTTGAATTTTTTTGGATCTCGGCATGATGTGCAGCTGTTAAGAATCTTTTGGTGGACTACACTGTACTGTGTGATAAACCACGGTTATAGTATGTTTTAACAAGGGGGACAATTACTTTTTTACACAGGACTATGAAGGTTTGGATCTTTTTCCCCTTAATATTAAACACCTTTATTTAAAAATTGCATTTTGTGTTTGTTTGTATTGTCTTTGACTACTATTTAAATTGATGTTCCAAAACACTTAATTTGATAAACATGCAAAAAATAAATAAACAAATAAATAAACAAATAAACGAGGAAGGGGCAAACACTTTTTCCACACCACTTTAGGTAACAAATCCTCAGCCAATATCTTGGATGGTGCCTGACATCTACAACACAAAACCATACCTTAGGTGACATGCCACTCCTAATTCTATGTTTGTACACCGATGTATACCTCAAAGAGCTTGCACACCTTTCATAAAACAAATAAAATTGAAAAGAAATCAAAATGAGGGAAGCATCTACTGACCTTCTGCGAAACTGCTGCACTGAACATGGCAATTGTATGTGAACACTGCATCCAATGACTGTTGCTTACGGCCCTCTGCTTAACAGCACCTCCACTTCAAACCAGCCAAATAAAGCACCCAGTTCACAAACTTGCACCTGCACCTAATTGCAGCTAATTGGAGTGCTAGGCTAATTTTTTTTAGGTTAGAGCAAAACTAATTCTAAGTTACAGGGTCCATAATTTTTTCCCAATGAAAATTAGCAGAATTTGTCTTTTCAGGTTAGATACAGGTTAAATATATTCATCCGTTTAAGTATTGCATTAGTAATGAAAGAGCCACATATATCTAAGAACATTCTTCATTAAATGGTTTTTAAACAATAGTGTTTCAAACACTTTGAAAAACTTACCTCTAATCTATCTTAATTTACATTCAATATTTATCTTATTTATTATTTAAAGAACAGTATAAAATATGTCAGTAAATTCTTATATTGTTTGACTTTTTCTGAAGTCCTACTATGTTTTACCCTGCAGGCGATTTGGAACAAAATGTGCTGCATGTCAACAAGGCATTCCACCAAGTCAGGTGGTCCGGAGAGCACAGGACTTTGTCTATCACCTGCACTGTTTTGCATGCATTGTGTGCAAAAGGCAGCTGGCCACAGGAGATGAATACTACCTAATGGAAGACAGTCGGCTTGTTTGCAAAGTTGACTACGAGACTGCCAAACAAAGAGGTAAGGCCTTAAAATGTCTGCTACAAGAAGCGTTTCTGCAAATTTGAAATTTAACCCCTAAAATTCTAAAGCAGTCAAAAATCACAAACTATTTAATTTAATACATAACTATTTGATTTTCATTAAAAAACATAATTATTAAGTAACTATCAATATTTAGTTTAGAACTGGGTGGAGTTTCCATGTTCTCCCCGTGTCCACGTGGGTTTCCTCCGAGTTTTCCGGTTTCTGCCCACAATCCAAAAACATGGATTCCAGGTAAATTGAATGCCCTAAATTGCCACATATAGTGTGTGTGTGGGTGTGTGTGGATGTGAGTGTGTGCCCAGCAATGGACTGGTGCCCTGTCCCGAGTGTATCTGCCCAGCACGAAAAACGTTCTCCCCTGGATGGTCATGGGGAAAAACCCCGACCCTAGTGGAGGAATAAGCGTAAGATAATGGATGGATGGATTATAACTTTTCCCCTTGGATAATTAGACCTATTTTTTTATACTCCATATTTTGAAAATAATAATAATAATAACAAATATAACATTTGTTATCATTTATCTACTACATTTACCCACACATTCACAATATACTGTATCTTACCAATATAAAATTAATCTTTAGAAGTGAAGAGAACATACAAATTCACATGTTTAGCTTCTTAGGCCTAGTATCCAATATGCCACCATCACTTTCATTTAGAAATATATCCTCACTGCTTAAACATTGACTAATTACCTGTCACGCTACTTCGCATCTTGGTTGATAAGCTTCTTTAATCATTTTGAATATTAAGAAGCAGATTTATGCAGTTTTAATTACTTAAGAGATCCCAATACTTTTGTTAGTTTCAATTTGCATTGCTTTGTTAACTTTCCACATTTAATGTTCACATCAACAAATCCTTAGTTTTCTAATGCAGACGTAAAAAACCTATTGTACATGGTCAAATAAATGAATAGAATAAACAGTCTAAAAGCTTATGCTTTCCTTGTTTGCAGAAGCCGACTCAACGGCTAAGAGGCCGCGTACGACCATTACAGCCAAGCAGCTGGAGACGCTGAAAAACGCCTACAACAACTCACCCAAACCAGCACGCCATGTCCGAGAACAACTGTCTTCTGAGACCGGCCTCGACATGAGAGTGGTGCAGGTGGGTCATTAAGTTTATTATATCCGTCATTATAAAACAGGTAGTTCTGGTCCTTATATCTGATTGGCTGAGCCGTTTGTCATTGCCAGTAATGCACAGAACTGGCATACTTCCCATTTGTATAATTGCGTTATATAAATACTATTATTTTCCAGATTTTTTTTATATACTTCGTTCTGTAATTTGGCCACTAGATGGCAGTATTTGATTGTTAGCCAAAATGGAAAACTGTTACTCAGTGATCCGCTCTTTTTTCAAAAACCTAAACTAGATTACGTCGCAGAAGACCAGTTTATTAATAATTTTGCCTTTAACAAATGCATTTTTTAATCAAACCTTGAATTTTTATTACAGTTTGTTTGTAACTGTTTTTTTTAAGCAATAAGACACTTCACAATTATTGTGAATAAATTACAAGAAAAAGATGTAAAAGCAACCAGCTTTGCATTGTGCTTTCTAACCCCTCTTTCCCATAATGCATGCCTCTTGTGCCTTATTATTTTATTAAACTCTTAATTTTCTGACCTTTCTGCGACATTTGTTTGCATTATTAAAAAAAAAAAAAGATCCTGATACATATTCCTGTTTAGTAAGTCCATGTAACAGCAGAGCATAACAGAATAACACAGTTATTTATATCAGTGTAAGAATACCTTTTTATTGAAAATAAATAATTAAAACAAATATACATTTTATTGGCAAATCTTAAAACTATGTCTAACATTTCCAGCTTTCAGTGGACACAATTATGCAGTGACATACAATGAGTTAATATTGCAGTCTGGGTTATTGACCTAAATCTAAACCAACCTAAAGGGAAAGGAAACTTAACTAAGTAACCTTTTAAACTGCAGTCCAAAGTTTTCACCACTGAGTCATTACTGCTCTTACCTGATTGATTTATTAAAGCTTTTTCTATGTAAACAAGAATACATTTTAGATAACAATATTAATGAATGGCATCCTCCTTTTTCAACAGTAAAGACCCCCGAGCTCAATTCTGCTTTTTTACCTAAATTGTTCCATTGTAAGAGTTTCTTATCTTATTTCTAAACTGCATAACTGACCATAGTTTCACCTAACAAACTATTTAAGCTTAAATGATTAGGTGCTTATGTAATATTTGGGGCGGCTGAGGTGACTTAGTGGTTAGCAGGTTTGCCTCTTAGCACTGGGGATCCAGGTTTGAATCCCGATCTGGGTGGAGTTTCCATGTTCTTCCCATGTCTGCATGGGTTTCCTCCCACAGTTAAAAAACATGGATTCTTTAAATTGCCCCAAATAGTGTGTGCTTGTGTGTGTAGCTGTGTGAGTAAGTGTGTTCCCAGCAATAGATTGGCGCCTTGTCCTGGGTGTATCTGTCCAGCGCCTGAAACGTTCTCCCTGGATGGGCATGGAGATCAGCACCACTACCCTAGTACAGGATTAAGCGAAAAGAATGGATGGATGAATGGAAAATCACAATATTAATAATAATGTTCTAACAATAAGCTTATTGATCAATATTATCAAATCTCTTAAATTTTGTTTAGTTTAGATGTCGAATTATCACTATTATCTATGAAACACAATTCATTTTTGTACTTCTGCTTCACTGTGAAATAAACTGAAAGCTGAAAGCTAAAAATGGCTGGAAGTAGTTGGTTTAAATTTATGAGTAAAGGGAATAAAGTGAAGCACAACGAGTGCAGAATAGACGAGCTCGTTAAACAATGCTAAAAGCTCACCATGCATATTGTCCATTGGAAGGACCTGGAGCAGCCATATATATTCTTTTATGTATTTGCAAGGACACTTAAAGTATTAAAGTGCTTTAGTGGACTCCATTATTCACACTAAAGGAATGTAAAGGTGAAGAGTGCAGGTCATAATAAAGCAACATTCAGAACAGTAGTTTAATGTAGTTATATTAAAGTTAGGTCAGAATGAAAATAAGAACAGGAGAAAAAGTTTGTAAATATCAGCTTGAGGTAATTTTAAATATGCCTAACTACAAAGCAATATAATATATATTATTATAAGTTGAAAAAGGGAGGCTGCTAAGTAGGTTCCTAAGCTCCTAAGGCTAAGGATCACGTGTAGCTACCTGGAAGTTAATAGCATCTTTAATAAATCTCCCAAGAGCCATTAGAATGTTTATGAAAAACAAACACACATGCTCAAGCAAACAAGACTGACCTAAATTGATAAACTAAACAAAATGCAGATTAACATGGATAATTAACTAATTAACAAAAACTAATTACCTAATTAGCGGTCTGATCACTTTGTTTTTCATGTGCCTCCAACAATTGAAATGCAATGAGGCACTCAAGGTTGTGAATTATTATCAATTAATCACAGGAAAGAGTTGTCGCATGATGTTTTTTATAAAACTGTTTGTAAAATCATAAAAATAAAAGCATATTTTAATTAATAAATGTGTTTGTTTAAAGCTAAATTATTAATAATCTGGTCTTTTTAAAAAAGAGGGTAAAAATGTAATGAAATTTTTTTTAGGGAAACATGAAGCCTAGAGTATTTTACAATGTGGAAATCTTACAATATTACAATGTGTGGTTGCAGGTGTGGTTTCAGAACAGAAGAGCTAAGGAGAAGAGATTAAAGAAGGATGCAGGAAGACAGAGGTGGGGGCAATACTTTCGAAACATGAAGAGATCCAGAGGAAATTCAAAATCAGACAAAGATAGCATCCAAGAGGAAGGAATGGACAGCGATGCTGAGGTCTCATTTACAGGTATGAATTAGGTGAAATTTACATTCTTGAGTGCACATTCATTGCCTATTCTTTTTAGAATACACAGTGAGGAAATTTAACTATTTCTCAGGGAATATATTTTATATTGGTTGGTTACAACTAATCCTCATATTGTCAAAAATAAATAATAAAAAAAAATTAGATGTATGTATAATAAAGTAGAATAAAAATATACAATAAACCCTTAAAAAAATAAGTGCAAAAAAGGCATGAAAAGCCAAAAATCTGTCAGTATTTAGAAAGCAATATTGCCCCGTCTGTGCAAATTTATACATAAACTGGTATAAATAATGTATAAAAAGGGTTCTCATTACCAATGTATCACACAAAAAGCATCTCCTAATGAGTAAAAGCAACAAGTTCTTGCGAGTACTTATTTTTGGAAAACATACTGATTCATTACAAAACAGAACATAGCAGAGCAAAGCAGAACAGAACAAAACAGAACAGAATACTCCAGCGAGTACAGTTGAGGCCTTTATCTGGAAGTGAAAAGTAAAGCATTTCACCATAAACCTTCCCAATTAATCTTGCTATAAACCAACGTTCTGACATATAAAAAAGAGTTGCTTTTAAGAAAACCGGTCCTTAAATCTGATTGGCTGAGCCGTTTGTCCAGTCATGACAATAATGCACACCTCACATTCGTATCAATGTGTGATATATAATACATTATTTCCCCTGTGTTTTTTAAACGTTCTGTAATGTGACCACTAGATGGCATGATTTGATTGTTAGAGAAGCCGGAAAACTTTTACTTAGCAACCAGCATTCACTTAAAAATAACAGACAAGATCACATCATGAAAGACCAAATTATTTTACTTTCAAGAAATGCATTTATGAATCAAACCTTATTTTTGTCTTATAATGTGTTTGTTAATATTAAAAAAAAATTAGGCACTTGAGGTTGTGCAATATTTTGAATAAATCATGGAAAACAGGTGTTGTGAGGCACGGGAAGGTTACACCACTTTCCCATGGTTTATTCACAATACATAACCTCAAGTGCCTTATTGTTTTTATATATATGTGTTTGTGCATGTGTGCTTAAAATGCCTTTTATTTTTTTATTTTTAGACGAGCCTCCGATGTCTGACCTAAGTCACTCAAACAGCATCTACAGTGGTTTGAGCGAAAGTTCTCCAGCTTTGGGGCGTCAGGGAGGAACCCACACTCCCTTCAACCTAGATCATAGTTCAGTCTTGCCTTCACAGGATCAGTACCATGAAATCCGTGCCAGCAGTCCGTTTAGTCTTGCACAGTCTCCTGCTTCTCTCCAACCCCTACCCAGGCAGCAGCCTTTAATCTCCAGCTTGGTGTATGCAGATACTGGCCTGCCCATGATGGGTCAGGGAGCACACAGCATGGTGACAGCTGGCCCCAATGGGCCCAGCTCAGACCTTTCAACAGGGAGCAGTGGAGGTTATCCAGAATTTCCTGCAAGCCCTGCCTCCTGGCTCGATGAAGTTGATCACAGCCAGTTCTAATGAAAAACAGTGAACGCAGCAATTGAAATGAAGAAAACTGGGAATTGACTTTTCAGTAATGTCAATTTGAATTTATTATCCTTGTGGCCACTGCATGAATCAAAGAAGAAGACAGAGCTGATACTAAAGACAAAATGTCCTTAAAGACCTAAAAGAAGATTTGGTCAACAATGTGTTAAACTTAATTTCAAACACAAAAGTTTTGAATGACAGCGGGTGGCATTGTAAGCACTAATTATACTCATGAAGACATCACTCATTATTGTAGTCTGAATGTCTGATAATTTTCTAAAACCCTTCTTCATTTCTTTTGTCTATGTCTAAGTATTAATAACAGTTTTTTATCAGTGTCTGGTTGTTGCCAAATGTCTGTATCCAGTGTGTCACTTGGCATTGTGGATTATTATTTTTATACAACCTCCTCGGACATCAATAAGACGTTTTGGACTTTGTACATTTATACAGGGATAGACGAGCTGTAGCTGTTGACTCTCGTTATGTATTAGGAAACCTTCTATGCATTTGTGTGTATCTTGTTTGTTTGATGCAGCCATGGTGTGCACACTGCAGGCTTTGCTACATGTTTATGTGAAAGATGTTTTATGTCTTATTTATTCTCTATGATACTGAGTATAACTATTAAGTGATACAATTCTTTAATAAATTTGTCAGTGAAATCCGAAATTGTCTCAGGTTAAATCTTAAGCATTTGTGTGGTGTGGACCATTCTTAAGAGATTACATGAACTTATCCAGTAATATTATTGAATGTAATAAATCTTCGGCTTGTGGTTAAGGAACCAGTCCTTCAACCTGAAGGTCCTCGGTTTGGTTCCCGTTCCCATCAAGTACTATGGCTAAATTACCTAACCCCAATTGCTTCCTGGGTGCCGTATACAAGGCTGCCCACGACTCTGGGCATGTGTGCTCACTTTACTCAGTGTGTGTATATGTGTGTGTTTAACCCATCCACTGCAAGGATGGGTTAAAAGAGTAAGGCATATTCCTTTTCTATGAGAGTACAGTAGGCAAAATACATAACTTTATCACCTCATTATTTTGGTTATGAAACACACTTCATGGCCAAAGGTACATCAACATCTTATAGTTCTTGGAACCTGAACTTTTGACTGTCTATTTTTATAGGACAGCTAAGCTAAAACATTCCCAGTGACAGATTGGCGCCCTTTCCTGAATGTATTTGCCCAGTGCCCGAAATGTTCTACCATAGATGGGTATGGAAACCCCCCCCCCCACGACCTTATTAGAAGATTAGGCGGAAGCTAATAAATGAATGAATGAATGAGCTAAGCAAAAACAGCAAATGTTCCTTAACCTGTTTCCACTAACCATTTATAATTTTCTAAAATATCTTTGGGGCGGCACAGTGGCTTAGTAGTTAGCACATTCGCCTCTCAGCGCTGGGGATTCCTGGTTCGAATCCCAATCTGGTTGGAGTTTCCATGTTCTCCCAGTGTCTGCATGGGTTTCCTCTGGGTTCTCCGGTTTCCTCCCACATTCCAAAAACAGGGATTCGAGGTAAATTGAATGCTCCAAATTGCCCTGTATAGTGTGTGTATGTGTGTGTGGCTGTGAGAGTGAGTGTGTACCCAGCGATAGATTGGCACCCTGTCCTGGGTGCTTCTGCCCAGCACCTGAGACGTTCTCCCCTGGATGGGCATTGGGAACCCCATCGCGACCCATATAGGGGAATAAGCGGAAGATAATGAATGAATGAATGAATTAAAAATATCTTTGGATGTTAGAAAATGGTCTTTAATTTAATTTACACATTAGGGGAATGTTAGATTTCTTAAATAACTAATAGCCTTCGTATTGTATGGAAATTAAGTAAGGATTACATTTCTCAGACTTGAATGGTCTAGGAATTTGTTTTTTATTTGTTAGAAGAATTTAGATTTTCCACATTAACATTAACCACCATAACCATTGTTAGCCCATATAGTCATTAAGTCATTAAGTAATGTCCACTGAGTCCACTCTAAAACATAGTACTGTTGCTCTACTTTTAGATGTTTACTTCTTTATTTTACTGAAATTAGTCTTATTGATCTTATATCAGAGGCACATATAATGGAACTGAAGCAATTACAATATCTTGCTGAGTAAGCGAATAGCCTCCATACTGGCATCTCACCAAGGCCGGATCACTAGTTCGCGTCCTCTTTTGTGCAGAAATTTGATGCAGGTAATGGTGGAACAAGACTATACAGAGATAAGCAGGCTATGTTTACTTACATGCTGTGAAAGGATAGAAATCTACAGCCTATTAATGTGGTGAGGATCAGATGTGCCCCCAGTGAATTCCCTCAATTGTTTACTTATTAAAGTAATCTTCAATTAAATGGATTAGAAAGTTACTGCATAAACGTACAAAGATAGCATAGTGGTGCCATAAGTAGTGCTGTTGTCTCGTTGCAACAAGGTCATGGGTTCAGCTGAAGGGTGGATGGGTTCCTTTTTTGCATAGAGTTTCCCTAATGGGTTTCCTCTGGGAGCACCGACGTCCTCCTACAATCACCAAACATGCACTAGGTGAATTAAAAATACTAACGACCTTAAGGTGTAAGTGCATGTATTCTGTAGGACATAGACTTCAGAACCCCCTAAACCTTATTAGGCTAAGTGGCCTAGCGCATAATTAAATATGAGAATACAATAAATTAACTATTATATTGTGTGACTGAATTTGTAAAAGCATTGTTGGTTATAAATGATTCTGGATTGTAAAATGGATAATGCCTTTTTTCCCCCAGTCATTTTTTCATATATTTCACATATTTATATTTATAAGAGTTGTGTTTTCGTGTAGTTTTAGTTTATTTATCAGTAGGTTACTATTTTGTTTATTAATATTATTATCATTAGTTTAAAATTTGCTTCAAAACACAGTTTTTCAGCTTCTCCTGCTGTTGACATGCTGAAATACAAAAGGGGCATTTCTCGAAAATATCAAAGAATAATTTGTAAAGTCACTGCTACTCCTCAAGAATACTTTTTATTCCTAGATGTAATTTTCATGTAATGCAAACAGACAATAATGTCTTAGTGGTTGTTCTGGTTAAAATTCCACTCTGGGTAGAGTTTTCATGTTCTCCCTGTGTCCGTGTGGGTTTTCTTCAGGTTCTCCTTTTACCTCCCACACTCCAAAAACATGGATTCAAAGTAAATTGGCTGCTTTAAATTGTCCCTATCACAATCGCCCTCATATATTGTGTGTGTGTATCTGTGTGAGTGTGTGCCCAACAACAGACCTGTCATGGGTGTATCTGCACAATACCCAAAAAGTCCCCCCCACCACCACACACACACAACACTAGTCCTGAATATTGGATTAAGTGGAAGATAATGAAATGAAATTATTCCAAAATTTATTCCATGTGGCTCAGCCAAAAATGCTTCATAATAATGCTTTATTTTGCACCAGTAAAATAAATTTAGGTGCTTACTGCTCTTTCAAAATAAGGTTATTCAATAAATACTATGAATTGTGTTTTTTTTTAGTTGAAATATATTTCAGCAAATCACCTATGAAAAAAACAGGCAATACCCACGGAAATTGAGTAAAGTATAATGTGTGAAGGAAATGATGTGTTGTTGATATTCTGTAGAAAAAAACAACAACAAAAAAATTATATATAATATAGAAGAGTATTGGATGGATAGTATGGATAGGAGGCATGTATAGTATCACAGATGTGACAGTACATGATAAAACATTATTGGAATTCTCTAAATAAAAATAAACATCAATTATTGTGTTTCGATTACACCAATAAATTACAATTCAAACCAAGTCCATTACATTTGTTCCTCACTTTTAAGAATCAACAGTCAAGACACATTAGTGAAATGTTTCTTAACAAAACAGACAACTTTATACAGCCAGCACATAAATTCTTTGTTATACTATTTCTACTTTTTATATTTCTGCTTTAAAAAAAATAGATTGCACTTAACAAAATTACATTTATTGAATAAAAAGAAAACATTGTTAGACTTAATCCAGCCATTTATTACCCTTAAAACACCATGGCAGAAATATCCCTTATTTTAAAGAGGTAAGAGGCCATTGCTATGCCTCATTTGGCCTATATTGATTGCAAGATCTGGTAGTTTATTTAAAGATGAAAAATGAAAAAAGTATCAGATCAGTAGTGTTGAAAAAAAAAAACAAAAAAAAACCATTAGAACAAGCTGATTGAGATCATATATATATTTTTAAGCTTTTGTTGGAGATGAAATTTCACCTGGTGGTGCTGTCAGAAATCTGCATTACCTAACTAAATTATTCCTTTTGAGAAACCCTCTAAACCAATCTAAACCAGCTTCCCTTCCAGGTGCTGAACCAAGATCCCTAAAGCCCTGTAACAACAGGACTGGGCTTTGCACCATACTGCATTCAGGAACAATGTCCGACTCCTGTCTCATTCAGGTCCTGGGAAAGTCAACAAGTGAGCGCACAGACTGAGTGATAAGTGAAACTGTCTGATCCGTTTCTTTTTAATATTTTTACTTAACCTGTCACAGTGTGTCTGTGGGAGGTGAAATTGCAATTTTTTCTGGCTAAAACACAGGAGTCTGTACAATAGCATAGAAAGCAGTACAGAAGTCAGTTCCTGATAAAACCAATCAATAATTTCTTTTAAAACTAAGCTGATAAATAATATTTATGGACCATATGATTGGAAATGCCACTGAATTGTTACATTTACATATTATATTTAGTCATTTAGCTGTTGTTACAATCATTACAGTCATTTCCACAATCATTTAATCCAGGTGTTAGATGCAGTCCAATGGCCACAGGTGTATAAAAAGTATACAGCAATGTTTTAAGAATATTTTATGCTTTTAATTTTGTGGGGACAATTTAGAATTAACAAACCTGGGTCAATAAAGACTTGGCTGCTCAAGAACATAACTGGTTCACACAGAGTGCTGACATTAACCCCAATCAGACATTTTTGAGATTGTTAGCCAGGCATCTTAAACAACATCAGTTTGATGTCAAAGCTGATGAATTTGTGAAAATGACAGCTGTTACAGATGTTAAAGAAAATTCTAAAGGACTTAAAATAAAAATTCACAAAAAAGTTTAATGTATAGGTGATCTAGTACTTCATGTTCATGTAGTGCAAATAAATAGTATGTATAAAAAATGAAGGCTTTCTTTTAGTTTCTAGAATAAAGCGGGGAATTGGGCTCTCCTACAATACATCTACATTTGTATCTTTAAAAATACTGTACATTAAAATGATTGTTATTGTGATCATTTTCTTTGCCCAGAGCAGCCATTTCAAATTCATGTTTTTGACTATGGGAGGAAACTGGAGAAAACCCAGGCAGACACAAGGAGAATATGGAAATTCCACCAAGATCAGGATTAATACCTGGATCCCCAGTGTCCTATCATTATCATTAGCTTTTGATACCATTATTAAAATTGCAACTAGGATCCATCCATCTTCTGCTTAATCCTATATTAATCCAATGAAAACTAAGGCAGACTCTTTCCGGCCCAGGACAGGGTGCCAATACACCACTTGGTACTCACTTCCACACAAAGACACTCACAAATGCACACACAATAAATAAGAACAATTTAAAAAGGTGCAATATAGAGCAGCCAGTTTACATTAAATCCATGTTTTTGGTTTAATGGGAGAAAACCCACAATGACACAGGCAGAATATAGAAACTCCACCCACATAAGGATTTCAAACTGGATCCTCAGCGCTGTTCTCAGAATTAAGCCACTGTGCCAACAAGACTATTTTGTGATAAATATATAGTATTTGTTTCTTATCTAATATTACAAAAACAATGTGGTCATTTATGTTTTTTGCCATTTTCAAATTATCAGTTTGTTGAGTAAAAATTGTTAAGTAAAAATTCTATTGTATTTCAGTAGCATTTAATAAAAAATGGTAACATGATCCTGGGCATAAACTACAAATTCACAGGGCACGCCTAATTATTTTTTAAAGTTTTCTAACTTTAGGCCCTTATTATATTGAAAAGTAATATTTAATGTATTGTAGTGACGAATATCTTTTTCTTAATTATGTGCAGCGGAATTAGTGGGAAATGTTTGGAAAAGAGCTATTGCAGTTCTAAAATGACTGCCTTAGAACGTGAGGTTTATAGGTTTCCTGTGTGTAAAAGCAAGTGGCCTCTTTATTCTAGCAGGTAAACCTTAAGTATAAATATAAGCAAGCAAATTGGCATAATGGTGCAGAGGGTGGGACTGTCACCTGCTAACAAGATCCTGTGGATTTTGTTTAATTTTCACTATAGGGTTTGTCAGGATCTGGTTTCAACATACAGACTAAACCATGTAAGTCAAGAGATCTGGAGATCATTAATTGTTAAAAAGTGTGAATGTGAGTGTAAATGTGTTTGTTAATATGCTTGAGCAGCTGAAAAAAAAGCTCCGAAAGCATCTACAAAATTGGATTAACCATATTATGAATAAAAGCAAGCATTATGCATATTTGAAATCTATATTCAGTATATACAATGTATGTGCGTATATTCATTCATCACTGCTAAATGGTGAAACGAGTCCCTCAGCATTTTGAAGAAACCTCTCAAAACACACCTTTTCCACAGACACTTGCTAAAAAAAATAAATAAATAAAAAAAGAGCCAGATCAAGTAATGCATGGGGTTGATGGAACTACAGGTATTACAAAAGCTGTTTTTTCTTAAACTACTGACTTGTGGTGTTATCTCATTTTTAAGTCGCATTGGATAAAAGCGTCTGCTGACTAATGTATATATGTGTGTGTACATGTGTATGACGTGCACATAAACATTCAAAATGCCTGTTGACTTAGCAAGTCTAAATAAGCCACACATCCAGACACTGGAAAGGACATATTAAAGCCGTTCTTTCTTCACTGGTTGCACGAGTCTCTGTATTTGGGGTTGAGTCTGGGGGTAGGGGGGCTGTAGAATAGGTGTCAGATGGTGTGAGTAAATCAGGCTTGGCATTAACACGTCCCCAGGGTCTCACACATCATGGCCACCAGCCCAACCTAATGGAGCCCTAAAGGAGTGTGTCTGTCGGGGGAATGCTGAGGATTACACACAAGCAGTGATGAATAAACAATCAATTAACACATGCTGTTAATGAATAACATCCTCCACTCTGTGCATGTGTGTGCTTCAGCTGATGGCAGAGACGTAAAATTTCAATTAAGCCTGAGTGTAAATAAATATGCAAATGACAGACGTCACTGAAGCTGTGAGAATGTTATGGTAAAATTACCAGTTGAACAGCAAAGAGATTGTAGTGTGTAATTTAATGTAGCAGTATTTAGGAGTGTAGAAAAAAAACAAATTTCTGTGTAAGCTGTACCTTTTTTCAAACTGTAGCTCATTAAACAAAATGTGAACTAAAGTATTTTTTTAATTGAATTTGCAGGTGTCAAGTAAAATAGCTGTTTTAAACTGATCTATACTCACCAGCTTGGGAGCATTTTGTCAGACACACTGACAAGTAACCATGTACTGAGAAATGCCCTGGAAACTGACTCGTTCATTTATTTCCTCCTATTAGCAATAAGTAGCACCTGTTTTTGCTCTGAATTCCTCTTGTTCTACCATATTAGCACTGGGCTAACAGCATGCCTCTGACCTAAACTACCCCTCACCCACTTCAAACGATTTTGAGTTATGTCACTTCACATCCTTCACCACTGCTAAATGGTGGAATGATCTTCCCAACACTGTCGGCAAGGCTGAGTCCCTTAGCATTAAAAAAAAATCTTAAAGCATCTCTCTCCCATATATAGGCACAGACAGGTTTGAGGATACTATGTAATGTAATGTAAATGTAAAACAAATATATACAGTATTTAAAAAATAATATTTTTATAGGTTGTGTTTTTTTTTTTTACTTAAAACATTAAAGTAAATTTATGTTTAGGTTTTAATTTAAAAAAGGCATTGTTGATTTTTTAGTTCTTTGAATTATATCTTATATCTAAGTTTTATAATAAAAATACTATTACCTGGTATATTATCAACATCCAATAAAAATTTGTGTCTGTATATAACTTATTTAGAGCCTATTGCTCATAATTTGCCTTTAGTTGGATTTTATTTGTTAATAAACTACATATTTCTTGAATTTCTGTGTATAATTTAATAGATAGCTTTGGTTTAATATTTCTTAAAGATACCTTAAAGATGCCATAAAGATTATTTGTATTAATTTTGTATTTATTTAATGTTAAATTTAAAAATGTAAGTTCAGAATGAATACTAAATATAAAGTCACTGCTATAGTATTTGAAATATTTTCAAAATATTATATTTTTAATAATAGAATTTTAAATGTTCAAGATTAAAAACACTATGAAATATTGTTTTTTTTTCATCTGTTAATTAAATGTTCAAGTAAAGATTTTATTGCATTTTTAATTTTAATTGCCTGAACTATTAAATCCATCGTCTTTACTACGATTTGTAAAATGTTTATTTGTATACAAATTATGGGTCCATCCCAAGTAAATTTAGTTCATAGAATGCCCAAATCCATACTGCCAACTGGGCTCAGCAATGGTGTCTCTACATTGTCTATGCAGCACCATAAAATTCCATGAAAAACATGGAACAAAAATTTATATATGTTTTATTAATTAATTTAAATTTATTTAAACATATTTAAAAAAATAAATTGTTAAATTTCTTTCTTCATACCTTTTTGTGTAGTGATTTACTTAATTAACACATTTTGCTTTGTACAGATAATGTACAGTATCCACTTGACTTCATTCTGCGGGGCAAACACGCGTATCTGCTCGCGTCATTAAGCCTCATAAAGGCACCAGTTGATTTTCAAGAAGGCACAATAATCAGCAGCTATCTCATTAGGCTGCCTCGTGTCTCTCGTGTCTATGAGGTGTTAACAGCTCCCTGTGGAGCAAAATCAAATCAGATGCTCGATGCAGATGCTGCGCCAGCCGCCACGCGGTTCAATCACCTCAGCTGGGAAAAAAGAGGCCATTGCTCATCCACTGCCATCAACTAAACATCCTTGTGTGGGTTATTCCTCAACAAGTCCACAGATACAAACAATATATATACATTTTTGTTTTCAATTGCCCTTAGGATGCCATTGAAACATTGTAAGTGCAATGTTGCCTTTTTATTACTTTTATAAGACATGTAACTGTTTTATAAAGCGATGCCTAGGTGTGCAGTGGGGGTCGGCATGGTGAGGCGGGGGATGCTGTTGCGCCTGCCTTATAGAGGTTATAAATCATCAGGCGCGTGCCCTGTTATTAGTCCCAGCCTGTGTTCAGAGGGTAACAGCACGACACAAACACACACACACACACACACACACACACACACACACACACACAGTAATGAAATTATTTAATTCTATTGATTCATTAAGTCCTATTTCCATATGTGCATGTATATAAGAGTATAAAACTGTTGGACTGGATTGAATAAAAGCGTCTGCCAAATGACAAAATGTAATTGTAATGAAATGTAATGTAATGTCAAAAAGTATATGCAGTTTGGGCGATTGCATGCTTATAAATCATTTGGAAGTTTGGAGAAGACCCTTTCCTGTTCCAACATGATTATGGGCCAATGCAAAAAGAAAGATCCATAGAGGCATGTTTGGCTTGACTGCCACCCTTAGACACTTGACCCTAACCCTGCCAAACTCATTTGAAATGAACCTGACCTCACAAAATCTCTACGGAATAAATGAGACAAAAATCAACCAACATACTCCAAAATCAAACAGAAAGATATTACAAAGATATGAATACTATTATAGCTGCAAAAGGTATAACTTAAAATGCAATGTTAAAAAGCTCCTGCAGGTTTAGTGTAGGTGTCTCAATTTTTGAAGACATATAGATCACAAAGCCTAAAAATTATTTTGGCAATTTAGTTTTACATTTTTTCTTTCTTCTCTTCATGAACTGTATTTTTGTGAGGTAGACCTGCAGGCTAAATGAAGATTTGATTGTTAAACATAAGTATATATTAGCTTCTATATAATTAGCATTTTCTGTTTTTCTGAGATGTTTTTCAATCCACATACTGACTTGGTTTTGTAGTGCATCATTAAGCGTTTCCTCAGTCCTCTTGTGTGCAAGCATTAATTGTGACTATGTTGCGTTTAGGTTGACAACAAATCAATCCCATGGCAGGTTGCACTCAGGGTCGGACCCCTTTCCATCACAGAGAAGCAGACCGCATGCTGCATGAACGCAGCACAGCGATTCACATCACCATTCATCTCTCTCTAATACTTCTTCTTCATCATTTGCAACCAGCTTGTCCTTTAGGATTAAAGTGTGTAAAATCCATCATTTAACCACTGGTCTACATTTAGGTCATTCTTTAATTATTAACTGATACATACAAACGATATCAGCTATTGGTTTAAAGATAAATTATTTAATAGTTATCTGTTTACCAGAGTGATTTTTGCTTGGAACTCTGCAATTTCATTATTTTTTTATTAAGTTGTAAGCTGGCATTAAAATTCCAAGTCAGGAATCTTCCCACCAAATGATATGCTGGCCAGTGTGCAGTAAAATGCTGAATTTGCTGGCTGGTTTGGTGGACTCAGAGGCCTGTAAGTCACACTTGCCCTCCGCTGCTGTTGTGGTGAGTCTCTTTTTGTAAGTCCCAAAAGAGAGTTTTTGTCAGGGAGGCTGCCATATAATCCCCTAGTGTCTCAGCACAGTCAACACAGCTTTTTGGGGACTGAAGCATTAGCACCATAGCAAAAGTGTTACCTGAGGTATGGCATGGTTTGTAGGGGTCATGTGTCATCCAAGGTACAGTATTAAATGCTATGCATGTTATATAGGATGTTTATGAGCTATAAGGTATTTTAAATCATTAAAACCTTTGCATAAAACCATACAACAAAGATTTATATGCACTACAGTTTCTCAATTGAAGATTTGTTAAATTCTATTTCCTCACATCAAATCTGATTCAAAACTACATTTATTTGCAGGATTTACATTTAAATAGACCAATAGACTTTTTCTCTTGTGTACTTAAAAGACATTTTGTTGACAATAATGTTGAAACTAAAAATCTAATTAAATCTTATAGATCTATACATATATATACTTATTTCAGTCACTTCAAACTATACATTAAATTATATAAATTAACAAGTACACCTACTTGTGTAAACTACATTTAACTAAAAAAAAATTAGCAACATTTAGCCCGTGCCAGTGGTGCTGTAGTTTCATTTAAACACCTCAATAACAATAACAATAATCCTGGAATTAGAACAATGCACCTGTACTGAAACTGGAACTGGTAATAGACAATTTGTAAAGCTAAGAGGAGGTGAGTAATGAGAGATGAATATGTTAGTGATTAACACATGCTTATAGAAAAGACAAGTCTTAAGCCTATTTGCATTCTGTTAGTTTTCGTTGAATTGTTTTTTTTTTTATTTTTAATAAATGATGGATATATTTGTTTTACATACATTTAAATTTATTCAGTTTTTTTGTTCCCCTTTTTTTTTTTTTGCAAAGGATTTAGCATCTAGTGTCCTCCACAGAGAACAAACGTAACTAATTCCAAGGAATAGTTGTCTTTAAATACTGTAACATATTGGCACAAAACATTTTTTTTCATTTCTGCCTCTAAATGTCTATTAATGAATAGTTTAATAGACCTATGCAGACATAAAAAAGGGTGCAAAGAAAATTATTAATGTCTTCTGTCAGGTTGCTATGTGGTAGCCCGCTAAAAATTTCTTAAAAAGATTTAAAATGTACATAATTGTTCATAAACTAAAAGTAGCTCAGAACCACAGTAAAATATAGATTTACCAAACAAAATTCAACCAGCAGTATTTTTCTTTGCCTGTTATTGTATGTCTTTCTTCATTATTTATTTGGGTAAGATTGAGGCCATGGCCCTAATCCCAAGGTCAAGACAAATTTATAGAAGATTAATAATGGGAGCAATCTCATCATGATAACTATGATTTCATAAAATTGTCCTCAGGGGATCAGAAAAAACAGGAATGTTGAATTGGGTCATATGGCACATATCATGTAATGTAATATAATACAACACAAAAAAATACAACATGAAACTAAATAAAAGAATTCCACCCCCCCAAAAAAACACCCAAAAAATATATATTAATATATATATTAATATATAAAATATATATTAATTTAATCATTATTAATCACTAATTTATAATGTCACTAATCAATAAAGTGGTATTGTTTCATTTCTATTACTAGTGTTTAAACTTAGAAATATTTTATGTTTGTTTTGTTTTAATAATACATAATAATACAGTGGCTCATAAAACAATGTATAAATACTCTACCAAACAGAACAGAGTAAAACTCTAGAAAGCTGGGGTGGATTTCCCTAAAGTATCGTAATGCTAATACTTTGTAACTTAGTTCTTAAGAATACTCTTAAATTTATGAGCCTTTCCCGAACCTATTCATAACTTAATGTCAATCTTAACATCGCTCTCAGACCCATTCGTAACTTACTAGGTACCTCATAGTAACTAAAAAAAAATCACAGATGCACTGGTTCTGTAAATAAAAAAAAACACAATAAACACAAAAATTTAAAAACGGTCAATCGCACAGTGCATGTAGGTAGTTTGCAGTTAAACATTCCACGTCATGTTCTGTAGAAACTTCCACCTGTTTATAACACTTTTCTCCCCATGTTGGTGATTTGTCTTAATTCATCACTTTTGCACTGTAACTGGCAATGAGTTTTTATTGGATAATTTCTTCACAGTGGCTTAGTGGTTAGCACTTTCGCCTCTCAGCGCTGGGGGTTTCCGGTTCGAATCCCGATCTGGGTGGAGTTTCCATGTTCTCTCCGTGTCTGCGTGGGTTTTCTCCCACAGTTCAAAAACATGGATTCCAGGTAAACGGAATGCTCTAAATTGCACTGTATAGTGAGTGTTTGTGTGGGGATGTGTGAGTGAGTGTATCTGCCCATTGCCTGAGATGTTCTCCCCTGGATGGGCATGGGGCACCCACCATAGAAGAACAAGTAGAAGATGGATGAATGAGTTACATGCCATGCTGTTAGCTTATGGTTCTAGCTTGTTGTTATTCTCTGCTGTTGTAACTTCTTAAAACATATTACTTGTAAGTTATATTTCTGTTTAATTATATTACAAGTGCAAAAGCAAAGTTTTGACGTTGCAACTAAATATTTTTCTAACAGCAATTAATGTACAGATCCTATGAAGAAAAAGGGTATGTGGCACATTTAAAAAAAAAAAAACATATGAAAATGTGCCACATACTTGGCATTTTTCTGGATCAACCTGCTTATATGAATTAGCCTTTTCCTGACATGAAAATAATGAAGTCCAGATATCGGTCCACCTTCTCTCATGATCACAGTAGCCAGCTCGGAAATTGGCATCAGCAGCTACTGTCACACTTCTCCAACCTGGCGGACAGCATTCAGTACAAATGATCAAAATAATAGTGTTTTTAGTGGGTTGCCTTCTTATATAATAATATCAACATGATGTGTGTAAGAAGGTTTAAACATCAAAGCTTTAAAAATATATAAATCCTGGTAGATCATGGTGACCTGCCCAATGGAAAAAGTAAATCTCAAGACAGAAAATTGTGGACACACATGATATAATTTTATTAATGTCTTCTGTGCAGATTACAGATAACAAAATAGCTAGCTATTGCTATTGTATTTATTTTTTTTATCTGTGGCAATTCTGTTGTCAGGCGGCACGGTGGCTTAGTGGTTAGCTCATTCATCTCTCAGTGCTAAGGATTTCCAGTTCGAATCCCAATCTGGGTGAAGTTTCCTTGTTCTCCGCGTGTCTGTATTGGTTTCCTCCGGGTTATCCAGTTTCCTCATTTTCCACATTTAAAAAACATGGATTTAAGGTAACTTGAATGCTTCATATTGCCGCGTATAGTGTGTGTTTGTGTATGTGGCTGTGTGAGTGAGTGTGTGCCCAATGATGGATTGGCGCCCTTTCCTGGGTGTATCTGCCCAGCGCCCAAGACGTTCTCCCCTGGATGGGCATGGGGAACCCACCTCAACCCTAGTACAGGATTAAGGAAGATGAATGCATTCTGTTGCCTTTAAGATGGCAAAAATAGTGTTTTTGCTGGAGGCTACAGTGGTTATTTACTTCAAATGTACTCCACTGTTAACCCCCCAGACAGAAGCTGAGGAGAAATAAAAAATGGCACACCTCAGAACACAGTGGTGTCGAGACAAATTTTGTGATTTTGGTGCCGTAGTCATTGTGTGTTCACCAGACTGTAGCTGTGCCATCAGAGTTGTATCTGCTATGCTGCACAATATTGCAAATTGTGTGGCATAAGCACACAAATTGCATCAAGCACCAAAGGAAAGAAGAAGGAAATGACTTTAAATAGAGGGAAGTCAGCATTCCTGTTCCTGCCAAAGTACGTTTTATCTACTAGTTAAAATGCATTATTCATACCCTGCTTAGCAAAAGAAAAAATTAAAGCACCTGCATTAATTGGCTTAGATAAAATTGTATCTTGTGCTAACTTCTTGCCTGCTTCTGAATGGATTAATGTCTTCAGGTTAAAGTGCACCCATTGATAAGCTTGATTGGTAAATGATTGTTTGGAAATTGGTTGTGTTCTGTTTGCTATAACTGTAGCCTAATTTAAATATGGTTATTTATTGTTCATATAGTTTAAAAACAATTTTTCTGACTGCAGTTTTGTGCAAAATTGTGTTGTAATCGGTGATTCAGTTTTCACCTTTCTGGAAATCTCCCCTTGTGGATAGTAATATTTATTGCAATCCATACCTCTCTCTCTGTATGTGTGTGTGTGTGTGTGTGTGTGTGTGTCATACTCTCAGCAAAGAAGAATTGTATATTGCATATGCAGAGTGGCATGTCCTTCTCATTGTCCTAATGAATTCATACACCATATAGTGAGTGATGAAATGGTTCAGAAGGAATGGGAGGGACAAAAATGATAAATTTCTTTAGAGGTAACAGTTCAAGGTTCAAGGTTCAGTCGTGATCCAAATTATTTATATCCCTGATAACTGAGTGGATTGGATAGATTAGTTGTCTGTGACCTTGGGGTTCATCGAAACCTCATCCCCATAGATCAGGGTAAACTAAGCATGGGGTGCAACAGACACAGATGAGACATATGAAGGAGCATCACGAGAAAGTGTGTGAGCTGTGTGTCTGTAAAAAAAAAATGAGAAAACAAGGCCACAAGGTGATAAAGCAGGTCAATTGCATCCTTCACGAAAATACGCCTAAAGGTTAAGTGGGGAATGGTGATGTAAGAAAAACAAAACTCTGCATAAGTGCAAATTTAATCTACAATTTTAGCTAAGTGCAAAACTAAATATCAGATAACAAAATCACAGATCACATTTTTAACAACTATTTTACAAAATCCAAAACAGTTTTACCAGTACTAAAACCAATTCATATACAAAAGAAAAATCAGAGGGGAAAAGGCAGGAAAAATAAAGAGGAACTCTGTGTCAATCAAACAGTTGAAGCAAAATCTGAAGAGCCTTCTAAAAATCCTAAATCGTTATTTGCAAAATTAAATATAATGCTATTTAAATAGGTGCTGTACCCCCCCCCCCCCCCAATAAAAACCCCACAGGGATTATTTATTCATGTCAGAAAGTGTATTTCCACTGCATATATAAGCTAACAGCATTTCCATTTTGCTGGTTTGTAACAGTTGGCATTCTGGTTAACACGTTTAAACCTCTCAGCACTGGGGATTCCCGTTTTTTTTGGATTCCCAATCTGGGTGGGGTTTTCATGTTCTCTCCGTGTCCTCTCCTGGGTTTCCTTTGGGTTCTCTGGTTTCCTCAAACAATCCAAAAACATCGCTTTAAGGTGAATTGAATGCTCTAAGTTGCCCTAAATAGAGTGTGTTCGTGTGTGTGGCTGTGTGAGTGAGTGTTGTGTGAGGGAGGTTTTGAGTGTCTGCGATGGATTGGCGCCCTGTCCCGGGTGTATCTGTCCAGCGCCCCAGACCTTTTCCCTGTTCGGGCATGGGAACTCCCTCGCGACCATAGTAAAGGATCAAGCGTAAGATAATGAGTGAGTAAGTGAGGGTGAGAGGTTTGTAACATGTTTTGTAATAAAATTGGGCTGTGCTGCAACTTAGCAACGTGTATGTCATCACTTGCTTACATGACTTTGATCCCTCCAGGTAGATTTTCAAATTTAAGATGAGATTGGAGTTTAAAAATCAACTTTGAGTAGTGACAAGTGCTTGGTCAAAAGTGGTAAGTTCATGCACATAACTAAGAAGTTGCTGAATTTTGAGCTGACCATTTAAATTCAAGCACTTAATCACAATCATCTGTTTCAGGACAAATATGACAGTGGCTCAAATCTGAATTGAAAAGATTGTGAATTTAACATGGGTAGCACAGTGGCTTACTGGTTAGCACGTTTGCCTCTCAGCGCTGGGGGTTCCTGTTCAAATCCCAATCTGGGTGGAGTTTCTATGTTCTCCCTGTGTCCGCATAGGTTTTCTCCGGGTTCTCGCTTATCATACAGGTTTATAAGAATGTTCTGTGTGTGTGTGTGGTGGGAGGGGTGTACAGGAGAGTTGAATTTATGGTAAATAAACTCAGAGGTTATGAGTGCAGCAGTGATATTGATTACAATGGGTTGTGTAGCTTCAGTGTCCGATCCTTGACCCTTAAATAGCAAGGAAATCTCAATCCAATAGACTGAAGTGTCTAGGCTACAGAGCTTTAACTGTCCCCCACAACATGCGCTTTTTCTCTCGCCCACACTCTTTCTTTTTTCCTCTCTCTCACTCTCTCCCACACACACACGTACTCACCCACCCACACAGTCGATCGATACAGCCAGCGTGATTTTCACATTATAAATTGGCAACCTGCTTATTAATAAAATGAGACTGAGTAAGTGAGCTTCTGACTTCTTATTGCTTGGTGCTTGCAGTGAAATTTAAAGATCCCTGCTATTAAAACTCTCACCATATACTAAATTTCAGGAATCTTAATCAGGTGACTTAAAAGTATACAGTATTAGGAAAGAGATAATCATGAAACAATCTGGGATGATTAAAGTGATTTGGTATGCAGAAAACAAGATCATATTTGTTTTAACCCTTCTTTTTTAACGTTATCCAATTACATACAGCTGATCAAACATAAAAGTAAATGAGCACGGTCACTACTCTTCTAAAAAAATATTTTTGGACAATTGCATGTTATAACGCATCTGCAAACTTAAACAGATGTTTAAAACTTGGTACACAAAAGCCAGCAATGAATTAACTTGGGCAGTTGCCCCTGTCAGAGTAAAGCATTTTAAAGCTTTTGCCAGTGATGAGCTCATTATGTCATAAACATGACAACATAAAACTTTGTGTGTTTTCTTTAATAACTGTAAAGAAAATAAATCGACTGTTTGTACTATCGCTGTTTTTTCATTCTCTTGATCTCTTTTTGTTAATCAGAATGAAAATCAGAATCCCTTTATTCCGCCACGTATGTCACATACAAAGGAATTTGTCTTGGTGCATGCACACAAATAAAACATAAATATACTAAATCAACTAGACAGCATACAATACAAAAGAAATAAAGAGAATTAAATGAAACAAGTTATAGAAACTGAGGAGGTAGATAAAAAAACGGGATGACTGTAGATGTGGATATGAAATTACTGTGAATATATATAAAATATACAGTGTATCTGTTATTATTTACATAAAATTACAGAATTATGAATAATGGATGAATGTTTATACAAATGCTGTGTTATGGTTTGTGCAAAAATAGCATTATGTTACATGAGGTAGTAAGTTGTATGTTGAAAAATTGTGCGGAATGTCTGCTGTGGTTACAGCTGTATTAATCTCTTTTAGTCAATACTGGATTCAAGGCTTAGGGTTAGGGTTCAGTTTACTAACCCTAACCCTAAGCCTTGAATAACCCAAGTAAAAAAAAAAACAAATTATTCTGACAATTCATTTAGAACTAGACTTTAAAGAATTCTGCATGACATTTAGGTGAGGCTAAGGTTGAAACATTTTATATGCAGAAATAAGGGACCCAAACAAGTTGGTGAAGTTCGAACATTAGCTCGTAACTACTTGTTGCGTTGGGTGTAAAGTAAAACCTTTTTAAAAGCAACATTAGGCTTCAACATATTGGGCACCATTTTTTATGTCAACATTATTAAGATTTTGGATGAGAAGCATTTCCTTATATTTAGTGTATCATTATGCAGGTGGTCAGGGAGAATGCAGAGGAGGTATGTCTAAATTTCAGTGAGAGGCCATGCATTTGACACCAAGGCCTGCTGTATAAAGAGCTGCTGCATCACAGATATGTTAAGTCATTGTGACTGTTGAAACACAAGCAACAGGCAGATCAGTCGGCCAGCACGTGTTAAATAAATTAATTTCATATAATGCGTAGGCGGCACGATGGCTTAGTGGTTAGCACGTTTTCCTTTCAGCACTGGGGATTCCCTGTTAGAATCCCAATCTGGGTGGAGTTTTAATGTTCTCCCTGTGTCTGCGTTGGGTTCCTCCGTGTTCACTGGTTTCATTCCACAGTCCAAAAACATAGATTCCAGGTAAATTAAATGCTCTAAATTGCCCCTGTATAGTGTGTGTTTGTGTGTGTGGATGTTTGAGTAAGTGTGTGCCCAGCGAAGGATTGGCGCCCTGTCCTGGGTTTATCTGCCTAGTGCCCAAGATTTTCTCCCCTGGATGGGTATGGGGAACACCACCGCAACCCTAGTAGCAGAATAAGCAGAAGATAATGGATGGATGGAATATAATGTGTTACTAAAGCCTTTATGTACTGTATGAGCCTGTGAAATCCTCATTTGCCCCCATCGTCACCCGTTTTTTGCCTCACATAAAATAATCACCAACATTCATTAATTCATTCATTCATAGATTATCTTCCATTTAATCCTCTACTAGGGTCGCGGGTTCCCCATGCCCAAAAAATATTTCAGGAACTGAGCAGATATACCCAGGACAGGGTGCCAATCTGTTGCTGGGCACGGGTACACACTCACTCACACAGACTATATGGGCCAATTTAGAGCAGTCACTTTACCTTGAATTGCGAAAAAAACTGCATAAAAATCCTGATCATGTCTTGTTTAATTGTACACAAATTCTCCATTTTTCCTTAAAATGTTTTTAATTTGTTCCATTAAGAAGTAATTTTCTACTACCACCTAGGCTAATGCTGAAAGTCAAATTATAGTTCTGTTTCTACTGGCTGAAAATGTACTCACAAATTAAATGGCCCTAAATATGCTGCCACCACCTAAGCCATGGAAAAGGCCAACTCAACTCAAGGCCATCTCGACATTTGATTGGTTGAAAAGGTTGTTCTACTCTTATTTAATGCTTTTGGGGATAACAAGATTCATTCTAAAGATATAGGCAGAAAAAAAATTATACCAGGCAACAAATGATGCTGAAAAGAGATTGGAAAAATGCTCTAATCAGGAAATACAGAAGAGAAAAACAGAAGCGGACAAAGTATTTGCAGTGTTTTCATGGACAAAACATAATTAACATTCAGATATTTTAAGGCCTTCAGAAAAAGATTTAAGATTTTAAGATTTAAGAATATTACATGAAACTGTAGAATTATTGTAAACTAATGTAATGATTTAATTTAATTATTTTTTGTTTGAATTTACTGATTAAAAAACATCTAAAATTTTTAACATATTAAATTTAGAATACATTTATGCAGAAGGTTGTGCCTTGTATAGACGATTTTCACTTAAATATATATAAAAAAATGAAATTAAAAGATAAATCTTTTTAAACATGTCATCACATGTATGAGTTATTTTTGTTCATTACAAAAATAGCAAGGTAATACCCAGTAAATAAACCAGTGGCAATGATCAATTTAAAAGCACACTGTTATAATCTACACTGATTTTTCTTTGGACTTAAAGGGGCTTAAGTGCTACCTGTTAAGCTCAATATAATACTATAATACGCTTTTCCCCTCAAAGCCAACAGCAAGGCTGAACTACACTTGCTTTGGATGAATGTTATCATCACATTGTTTTTAAACATCATTTGTGCTATTCGTTTTTGTGGCCATTTTAGGTGTAAAAGATGTTGCTTCTTTTATTTATTTCATTACCTTATAAATGTATTATTTTTTTCAAGCAGTTGGTCATCCTTTTTTAAAGCTCTTTGATCTCTTTGTAGTAGAGCAGTTCAAAGCCTTGTCTCAAGGGATTTATTCAAGTTCAACAGGCCATGCTGGCAAAAATGTCTTCTTCAGTGAGCAGCATCAAAAATTCACAGGATTCATTTAGTAATAGAGGGAAAACACACCTCCTCGATTACAAGAAAGAGTATTACAAAATTAAGCAATATGTAATTAGGTGATAAGTAAAGTCTCATGCATTCAAATGATTTAATAATCTGTAAATATACATTACCACTCAAAAGTTTAGAATCACATGGAAATTTCTCTCTTTTGGAAAGAAAAATACAATGTCATGCAATTCACAAAAAATATTGTCAATTTCAGAATTATTTTAAGTTTATCAGATGGATTTTAAAGCATAAAAATGTTTGTAATAAAGCCTATTTTTGTTTAGAGGCTTATCATATAGTCCTTTAATCAGCAATTCTCAGTCCTCTGCCTAAATCTCCTGATATAGTCCAAGTTAAGGATGTTATTGGGCTAATTGGTTGTTTGGACTGAGAACTGCTGATAATATGACTTTGTGCAAAACAAGCCTCTGTACAAAAATAGGCTTTAATTTTATTCTTTAAAAATCATATGATACACTTAAATTAATTGTGAAATGGACAATTAATTTCACTTACTTTTTCAGTTTTTTTCAGCAGCCTTATAGCTACTTACTCTTGGTGTGATCTTTATTAGTGGGCCTATTAGGCCCTGATATACTGTAACAATGCAGCTGCACACACCTATGGATCCGAACAAGGTGATTAAAATGTATTATCTATGTTATTCTCTGTCCTCCCTCCGAGAGTTTAGCTACAGTGCCTTAAGTATGTAACACAGAGTGTATACAATATAACGTAGTGCTTTTATTCACAGCAATTCAATTATACACTGCTTTAATAAGTAGTTTATCCAGTTAAACATATTGGCCGACCTAGAAGGCGTCTGGTTTAGATAGCATTCATTAATTCAGTAATTTATTAATTCCGCTTAATTCTCTACTAGGGCTGCATGGGGGGTATCCCATGCCCATCCAGGAGAGAACGTCTCGGGCGCTGGGCAGAGACACCCAAGACAGATCAGCCAATCCATCGCTGGGCATAAACACTCACACAGCCACACAAACACACACTATATGAGGGCATTTTAGAGCATTCAATTTACCTTGGAAAGTCCACACATATCGGGATTCGAATCCCAAGTGCTGAAAGGTGCTAGGTGCTAACCACTAAGCCACGTCCAGATAGTATTTAAAGTTAATTAATTAGATATTTGCTGATTTATTAATAGAAATAGTACTTCACTTAATTTTTGAAGCATAATAATTAATCATGAATAAATACTTTTTATTAAAAGTTATAAGTTTAGTAAATAATCTTTTAGCTGTGTTTGAAAATTTATTGGTCCCTTGATAAATACACATCTACATTTTTTTTTTTTTATCTAATGTAATATTCTTCTTCGAAATTTTTAACACATTCTAATATATGCAGTAATCACTGAGATTGCTTCTTTTTTGCATACATAATGTTTAGCTGGTGGACATGCATGTATTATTTTAATGTGTGTAAAAGGCTTTCCTGTTTATTTAATTCATTGCTTGTCTGTCTGTGGTTGACAGAGACATAAACAGCAAGCTCAGGCCTGGATGCCCCTGCTTATTTTTGTCAAAGACACATGGTAATAAGAATCCTCCTCCTTCTATTTTCTGTTCTGCCACAAACACACAACCCTTTTATGTAATGAAATTACAAGGACTCATGCTTCCCAGTATCTCATGGTTGTGGGGGTGGTTTACATAAAATTCATAACGTGGGTGGGTATTGTCCCGTACTGCACATGTGCATACAGATTTACATTTTCAGAGGTACTAAAGAAATGTCACAAGATAAAAAGGGTAGCAAGATGTGGTGATCTTAGCAGCCTCAATCTGTCCTATGCTGTAAATTGTGCCATAAGTTGTCGCCTCCCCCTTTTCCCCACAGTGAATTCTGATTGCATCTGCTGTCAGTAAAAAAGAGCTATATTTGCATGCACAAAATACAGTGAAAAAGAACCAAACCTATTTAACACAACAGCATGAACTAAAGCAACAGTGGCTTTTAAATTGTATTGTAGCTCCAGGATAAATTTAAATAAAATGAATACATTTACTGAGGGTGACACAGTGGCTTAGTGGTTGGCACATTTGCCTCTCAGCGCTGGGGATTCCCGGTTAGAATCCCAATCTGGGTGGAGTTTACATGTTCTCCCCGTGTCTGTGTGGGTTTCCTCCGGGTTCTCCGGTTTCCTCCCACGGTCCAAATACATGACGGTAAACTGAATGCTCTAAATTTCCCTGTATAGTGTGTGTATGTGTGAGTGAGTGTGTACACAGGCGATGGATTGGCGCCCTGTCCTGGGTGTCCTCTGCCCAGCGCCCGAGATGTTCTCCCCTGGATGGGCATGTGGAACCCCCCCGTGACCCTCATAAGCGGAAGAAAATGTATGAATGAATGAATTATGAATGAATGGTATATAGTGGTAGCTCAGTGTTTAGGGTGTTGGGCTATCAATCTAAGTGTTGTGGGTTCAAATCACTGCTCTACTGAAGTTACCAATGTAGGTCCTTGAGCAAGACTCTTAACCCTCATTGCTCCAGTGATGCTGAATCTACCCTGTGTTCTGACCCCAATTATCAAGTTGGGACAATTGTATGTCGCTTTGGGTAAAAGCGTCTGCTAAAATGACTAAATGTAAATGTAATACATCACTTGTTTAATGCTGCTACGAAAACCACTGGTCGGGAAATGCACTCTATGTGACTTTATGGTAGGTTTATGTTCTGGAAAAGGCGGAGGTGGAGAGATCTAAGGAGGAGAGAGAGGGGTCACGATGTCTCTATCTTTCCCACCACCATGCATATAGCCGCTGACATCCGCTTTATAGCATATAGTCACCATTGAGGGCTATCATCCTGTGGTTGAGGAGCCAGCCTTGCAACCTAAAGGTCTCTGGTTTTATTGCTGATCCCACCAAGTAATATGGTTTAAGTGCACTTGTGCAGGGCACCTAACCCCAATTGCTCCTCCTGGCACTGTAAATATGTCTGCCCACCACTCCAGACATGGGTGCTCACTTTACCCAGTATGTGTATGCGTGTGTTTCACCGCACAAATGGGTTAAACGCGGAGGACCAATTTTTCTGTGTGGAAGTACAGTCAACAAAATAGATCATGTTATCACTTTATCCTGTCCTTTGGCCCTCTTCTCACATCTTCTGGCACCCCAAACAAGCTTGTTTACAGACTTTTGATTTGGGATGACGGCTGAAACCTTTCTCACGCATCGTCCACTTTATTTGGACAGCCGAGAGTTGAGGGCCAGAGCTCTGCATCACCGCTGAAGAGCATGTCTCTTATATAATCAAATAATCTCTTGAATTATAAAACAAAGGAATGGGCTTTATTTACAGAGTGCGTACAACTGCTGCAGCACCATTCCTGGCACCACTGCATACTCTCTCCATGCTCTGCGTCATGCCTGTTTTTAAATACCTGCACACAGACATACTTACATACATTTACATTTAGTTATTTAGCAGACGCTTTTATCCAAAGCGACTTACAAGTATCCCAACTTGGTTGGGG
>JAOUQT010052216.1:0-10773 GCA_025769995.1 Xyliphius kryptos | reverse complement strand
AGAGAAAAGGGGTGTGGTCACCACCTGCAGAAGCTCTCCTTTATAGGGGGGTCTTGCTAAGTGTCTCTCATTTCTACGTGTTGTCTGTTCCATTTGCACAACAGCAAGTGAAACTGATTCACAGTGTTGGACACTATTAATAGTTCCCACAATTTTTTTAGCAGTGTTCATATATAAATAAAGGTCTCTCTTATTGACATGCCAGACACACACATGTGTGTGTGTGTGTGTGTGTGTGTGTGTGTGTGTGTGTGTGTATACCATTTGTTGCCAGAAACACAGCGATGCCAATTAAAGAACAGATGATCATGATAACCAGGAGAGCGATGAATATTCCCTTCCAGTTCCTCTGTGGGGGGTTACTACCCACCAGCTCCTGTAAGAGAAGAGATGAGAAACAGAAGATTAAGGGCCGATGAGGACACAATCGCTGGGCACACACTCACGACCAGGGGGACGACCACCTGACAGACCAACCCTCATCTTTTGGGCTGCCTTGTCTGATTACGAGTGGGATGGGGCTTGAAACCAGGACACTCCCCCTGGGGCAGGCGCCAGCGCAGACTTCGGAGAAAGCCCCGAGAACTTGGAATAAACCCATGTAAACATGGGGAGGACATAAAACCTGATTTTCAATTAAGCACGTCTAATGAAAGTGCAAAGAAACACATAAGATGAAACCGTATAGCGTAAGGGCACGATGGGGCGGAGTCTGTAAACGGGAGGAAGATCAGGTAAATGACAACCCCCGCCTTTCATTCACAGGCTCCGCCCCATTCCACCCTCTCACCAAAACATAAATAACAGACATAAAAAAAAATCCATCATTCAGGCAGAGAATACAGTATTACCATGGTAACCAGACAACGACGAGGACGAGTGAAAGCATGAGGTGGGCTTAAATAACGAGCTTTGAGAGTGTTTGGGAGGTGGGGGGTGGGAGGTCCCTGTGCAGCCTGTATGAGTCGGGGTGAGACATACGACATGGAGAGTGTTGGCAGCGGTGATGGCAACGTGGCATGCTGACAGCTACAGCACTCATCAGCTGGTATTTGATTTTGGTTTGTGAATAAATCCTGATGAATGGCATCTCTGGTCCTCGGTCTCCCGGCAGGTGACAGGACGATCAGGACACATGCTGCATGATGGGGACCCCTGCAGGCTTCTCAATCATGTTCTCCAGCAGGGATGCGCGGTTCTGGTCCCGGCCCCAAGCTGTCTGGAGAAAGAGAGATGTGGTGTGGGCGGGGCAAGGGGATGGCGCCTGGATGATGGTGTTCTGTAAATGTATGAGCATCCAAAGAAAATCTTTGGTAATCATGAAGTTTCTCCTTCTCTTTTTTCACTCATCGCTGCTTTTAGGAAAAGCCCAACATAAGCGACAAGGGTGAACCAGGGCTCCCCCTAGTGTCTTAGTACAGTCAGCACAGCTGTCTGATGCCCAGGTTGGTAAGTGCCCGTCTTCTGCATTTTGTTTCATGTTATTTTTGTCGTAAAGGGCGAACAGATTCCACGCTAAACATGTGCAGAGTCTCATAACAGCAGGGCGGCGGTTCCACTGATGGACGTACTGTATGCAGCAGCCTTTAAAGGCTTTACAGCGCCACCTAATGGGGCACCCTGAAGAGTACAACTGTCCTGTAATTTATTCACAATAACACTGCCCTCTAATTGATCGCGATCAACAGACAGATTTCCAGGACAATGCAAATCACTCGCGATACTCTGCATTATATACATTACAAAGACTACATTGTCAATTCCACAGTACATAATCTTACGACATAAAGAATTAAAATTACATTATTCTCTCTCTCCATAGATGAAGAGAGAGCGAACTGCTTTCCATTAATGTGTAAAAAGCTGCAGCATGGTGCATCCATAAGAGTTCACAAAGAATGCACCCTATGTATTCTCTCCTGGATGGGCATGGAGGACCCCACCGTGACCCTAGTGGATGATTAAGATAACAAATAAATGTATGACGTTATATATTTTGGGTAAATAGCTGCGTCCTGTGCATCCACGAGCGTTTTCTGGATCGTTAATCTTAAGTAGATCTGAACGGCTTCAAACAATGTACAATTTTTACCAGGAACGGGGGAGAGAGGTTTTATTTAGCTCAGTTAAGGACATAATTATTTGCCTGAAATGTCAGCAGAGTGTAGCTGCGGCCGAAAGAGGCGACAATGCATCCTAAGTTTGAGGACACACATCCAGCAGGTAGTCTAATTCGCTCAAAAGAGCTGAAATTTCTTTCTGAAAGCGCTTAAAAACGTAAACAGTAATATTCGATGTTATTGGAGGCTATGGGAACATGCACGTCTATATTGTTTTAAGTGGCATAAGGCTGGTATTTATGCTGGTAGATCTTTGATTTGTTCAGAATCCAAGATGATCTTGTATCAGAAAAAGTTGGTGAGCAGTGCTCTAGTGTCTTATGACTTTTATAAAACGCCTACAAACGCACTGTAATAAAACCATAACCTGCTGTTCCACCACGTGATCTAGTCCGGTTTTTAAAGTGAACTCTGATTGCTGAGTGACAGAATACCAGTCAAATGACTCAGCCAATCAGATTTGAGGAGAACTACCCGTTTTATAAACACCAAAGTCCTCACTCGCTTCCCGAGTACCAATAGGGCTGAAACTTGGCATTGTGATGACCTACTATGTCCTGGGAAAACCATCGTGTTCTTACTTTCCTATGTTCGATTGTTTGTTGAGGGAGGGGTAGCTCAGTGGTTAGTGTGTTGGGTTAGTAAGTTGAGGGTTCAAATCCCAGGTCCACTGAAATTACCAATGTGGGCCCTCGAGCAAGGCCCTTAATCCTAATTGCTCCAGAAATTCTGACCCCAATGAAATGGGTGACATTTGTAAGTCGCTTTGGACAAAAGCATCTGCTAAATGACCAAATATATGTTCGCTATTAATATCAAACACAACACCTCAGATGGAGGGGGGTTTTGGCGAGAACCTACAAAACTGATACCTTGGAAAACGTACTGATAAGTTCCTGTAAGAAAGCAAGCGCGTGGACGCCGTAGTCCTACAGATTACAATCATTAATGTAAATTAAATAGACATCTCAGGAAACACGGCAAGGTCCACTTCCAACAGAGTTTGCACCTCGCTGATTTATTTATACATTTTACGTTTTCATCAAATGCGTCTGCAACAGAAAGCAGTCAGATCAGGAATGCACTTCCACCTGCGTCGAGAAAATGTAAAATCAGTAAAGCAGGAACGGATGAAATCACACAGAAGAACCTGCAAAATTTTAGAGAAGAAAAGAAAGCTGAAGATACATTGTGGTAGCTCAGTGGTCAGGGTGTTGGGCTATCAATCTGGGGTTGTGGGTTCAAATCCCAGGTCCACTAAAGTTACCAATGTGGGTCCTTGAGCGAGACCCTTAACCCTCATTGCTCCAGGGTGCTGTTTCAACCCTGTGTTCATCAAGTTGGGATAGTTGTAAGTTGCTTTGGATAAAAGCGTCTGCAAAATGACCAAATGTAAATGTAAATTGTGTCGTGTACGTTATTAGCGTTTAGTATCACAGGCCTAACAAAAAGTTTAGGAGTTGGGAGTTTATCTGGAAACACATTCCACGTGGCAGCGACGTGCTTTCTTACGTGAATTTATCCATAACAACCTTTTACGTTTCCTACGTATTCTCATCTCTATACAGTATCTATAAACATAAAACAGCCCTCACTGACTCTCCTCCCGTAGATCTATAAAGCTGAAACTCAGTATTGTGGTTCCCCATCATGTCCTTGTAAAAACTAAGAACTTCTTATCGTCCTACGTTCGGTGGTTCGTTCGAGATCACCATCCAACGTAAGACCCCATCAGAGTCACACTGGGGTGCTACAGAGTCTTTACAAATCTCAAACTTGGCATCGTGAGTCTCTACCATGTATTTGGAAAAACGGGTTCTCACTCGCATTCGATTGTTCATTCGCTATTGCCATCAAACCCAACATCTCAGGTGGATTGACGCTTGGCGAGTAGCTACAAAGCTGAAACCCGTCTCCATCATTCCTTATGGAGTTCATGGAAAACCCATAAGAATCCCAACTCGCACCAAACCACCGCCTTTCCCTTTCTCCGCCGTATTCTCGGCTAGTCCGCTAGTTGATTTAAATATATTATAAGAGTGCAGTTAATTGGCACCTTAAAAACCTTCAGCATCACTCCTGCAGTTCTGAGTGGACATCAACAAAGACACTTCCTGGCCAGTAAGAGCGTAAGAAGTGGAACCTGTGACCCGCGCTCATTACACTGCGGCGAGCTGGGCACAGCTAAGAGCCGGTGAACCTGAGCACCCAGCGCTTTGACTGCTGGTTCTAATAAGATGCCACTGCAGACAATACTGGCTCCGGAATAAGTGGCTGTGGAATGCTGATACAGAAAGTCATTATGGAGGGAACTGAGTGACTGACAGCGTGTGTGTTCATCACCAGCTCCCTCAAATCAAAGAAATCTGAGAGCAACAGTCTGCATTCTCCATCGTTTCATTATTATTTCAGCCCCATGTCGCTCAGCAAATTTTACATTCCGATAATTAAGTCATATTCCTGGATTTGCATGCAGAGTGTCATCTCCCTCCTGCAGGCCGATATTAATACGGTCATGAAAACCAACACTGAAATATTCACACAAGTGGCGCCGATGAGACCGTCATACAGACAACGTTTAGTCAGCGAGCGACAACAACAAAGATTATTAAAGACAATCTGTGTAACCGAACGGCGGGAACATTATGCGCCACTTTGCTGGTGAACTCCTAATTCTGTTGGGCTCTAGTGCCCCCTGCAGGTGAAGATCACTCCCAGCACCAAGGGCAGAACAGCTGGTATTGCGATTGCTTGGGGGCGTGTCCATCATCCAGCTTGACGTCCATGGCATGGACTTTTTAATGGAGATCATGGAGACATCTGGTGCTTTCAACGTGAGTAAGATTTCCTGACCGTGCAGGCTGCCCAGAGCATCGTGCCACCCTGGGAGGTCACATGGAATGGCAGAGCGGGTGGCATGCAGTAAGATGCCGTATTTGCAGGCCGGTTCACCTTTTGCAATCACTCATCGCAGAAAAGCACGCCGTTACAGCCTTTATATGCCGCGGGAAGAGAGAACACCGTGGGACAGGAGCAGAACTTTTGGCGAGTTCCATCGGCCGAACGGCGGCGGTTTGAGGGTTAATACTGTCTGTAATAAAGCTAGTTCCTATCCCTGCCGTTGTGCGAGTCCCGCTTTCCACATCCCATAGTTGTGTTAGTCGTCCGGCACGAAGTGAGCGGGCGCTTCTTTTAAAGTTGACCAATGTTCTCCACTTTTTTGATCATTTGTGATCTTTGGGTCATCTGTGCAGAGGGGGCGCCACTGTACACTGAATTACAGCAGACCTAAACCACACCTATGTTTGTAATTCTACACATTCAGTTCATCTGCTTTAACTTCTTGGCATGTTCTCTGCCATCTACATCACATATACAAACTCTGAAGACCAGGGGGCGGGGCTAAATTAAGGTCCTTTTAACCGCATTCCTTAAATTTGAAGGAAAGGCAGGGCCACGCCAGTTACACAGAAGGCAACTCAAATACATCGCCGCGTTTCTGGCTGCGCCGCGGTCTCTCACGCCTGAGATAATGATGTTCCAGCTTTTAAAAGCTGCACACGTTCATCTGTACATCCCCTTTACTCTGTTCTAACAGTCAGAACCCCAATAGTACCCCCACAGAGCAGGTATTATTAGGTGGATATATTATTCCTATCCCTGCAGTGTCACTGAAGTGTTTAAATAAAACTACAGCAGCACCCCCTCAGGGCATCAGTGTCACTGCAGAATCAACAATCCACCACCCAAATGATACCTGCTCTGTGATACTCCTGACCCATACAAACCAGAGAACCAACACAAACACAGGAACACAGATGGACTACAGTCTGTAACTGTAAAACTACAAAGTCCATCTATATGGTACGTGGAGGACATGGAGACTGGAGCTAAAAATGAAAGCTGATTTTCATTATCAGCTGCATCAGATCCACCCTGACGTGTTAGACTTCACATCTGGCCACAGCTGTCCGTTAACTAACAATGTGTTTATATCATGTGGGTAAATTAACCGAAAATCATTAAATATTTATTAAACATAAATAATTAAATATGCATTACATGTTTTATTCATAATTTTTTGAATGTATCTAAACAAATAATGCCGTTGTTGTAGACGTGAGGTTCGCATGAACAACCATCCACACGCAGATGTTACACATTACGTCTTTATTTAACAGTGAACTAAAGACGGGTTGATATTTGGACATAGGGGTACGGTGGTGTAGGGGTTAGCGTGTCCGCCTCTCAGCGCTGGGGATCCAGGTTCAGTAGGTGTGTCCATGTGCTCCTCGAGCCTGTGTGGGTTTCCCATGGGTTCTCCTGACCAAAACATTGACTAAAGGTGAATTGGCTGAGGTCACACACTGATGTTGGACGAGAAGGTCTGGCTCTCAGTCTCCGCTCTAATTCAAACCAAAGATGTTCTATGGGGTTAAGGTCAGGACTCTGTGCAGGTCAGTCAGGTTCCTCCACAGCAGACTCTGTCCTCCATGTCCTTATGGACGTTGTTAATGCGCTGGTGCACTTGGTGATGTATGGTTGGATGCAGCTGCTGGACAGGAAACCCATTCCATGAAGCTCTCTGTGCAACGTTCTGAAGACCACATGAAGTTTGGAGTTCTGTAGTGATCCACTATGCAGAAAGTTGGAGACCTCTTGGCACTGTATGCGTCAGTCCCACGCCGTTGGTTTACGTGGTCTACCACTTGGTGGCAGAGTTGCTGTCGTTCCCAAACACTTCCATGTTCTTATAATCCAGCTAACTGTGGAATATTTAGGAGCGAGGAAATTTCCCGACGGATTTGTTCCACAGGGGGCGCTCTATTACAGTTCCACGCTGGAATTCACTAAGAACAAGATGTTCCTTCATAGATGTTTCATAGATGAGGCACAGGGAGGACATGCAGACTCCACACAGACTTAAACTGAAACCTTCTTGTTTGTAAGGCAGTCACATTCCTGAGTGTTCTTTAAAGCTCACACTCTAAAGAAATGTTAGCGTATACACACACCACCTCCGACTTCGGCTAAATGTTACAGTGAACACAACAGATTTAGATCTATGGAGTTAAATAGCGGTAGGTCTTTAAGATGAATGAGGTCATTTATCACAAAAGGAAAACACGGCGTCACTGAAGAACAGCCAGAAAATACTGCGTTTACTGTAAAGAGGATTTCACCACAGTGTACCGTCCCAAAAACATCACAGTGAAGGGACACTCTATTCACGCGAACATGGGGAGAACATGCAAACTCCACCCAGATTGGAGAACTTAAAACTGAAATGGATTCACAACCAATATGGCGTTTATAGGTTTAGATTAAATGCATATAAACATCGCTACATGGCGGGGTCTGTGAGGGATTCTTGTACATGCTCATCGCTTCAGTACTGGATTTGTTTCTCTCTGATTTTACACCCAGGAGGTGCGGGCACATGTTAACTCGTAAAATATATAAAATAGGGTTAAAAGCCGCGGAGATTTATTGTTGGGATGCAGGTTTTTTATTAGCGCTGGCGATCGATGTGGATGAAGTCGGCAAATATGCGTTAGCATCTTCAAAATATTTCCACAAACATACCTCACAACATTTGCACAATGCCGATAAAGCGTCCATGTTCGATCTAAAACAGTGGATTTGAATGAAGTCGGCGTTTTTTTTTAACTTCTGTGTATCGTTTCCACTCACGGTTCAGGCTTCGCCTCCAAACTGAGCTACACTTAGCGTAGCATACTTAGCAGCGTGTACGGCTGCCCGGGTATAGAATTCACCTCGTAATTTAAGTTCTGCCTTGGATTTCTTGGTCTTCAGATGTTCCTATAGGACGTATGGAACACATATTGCGCGTACTGAACCGTTCGGTATGAATACAACATACTGTTACACCGCTAGTATGCAGTAGGTCTGCTATGTAGGATGTTTGTGTGTGAGGTTTTCAAAATGATTTAGTTATTTGTCTCTTGTTGTTATCTGTCTCGTGTGGTGGGGTTCAGTAATGCGCACCACTCACCACCACGCTGAAATACACATCTCAAAAGAAATGACACTGTGGATGGAGCAGCAGAAGCAGAAGGAGTTAAAAAGGATAAAAGTTACAGAGAACACGAATTCAAGGCATGAATAAATAATCGTTTGAAAAAAGGAATGATGATGAGGTGGAGAAAGAGCAAAGTTTTACTGAAGTGCACAAGTTGAAACTGAAAGAACAGAAACGCCGTTTAAAAGTTAAGTTAATAAGTGAGACATTAAAACGTCGGCAGTGAAGGTGGTTGGAAGGTCATGAGAGAAAAAGTAAGATAAGAAGCGAGGATCTTTATAAAAAAAGGAGTATGAAAGGTCAGGAAGAAAGTTCAGAAGTTTGTCCAGAGTTGTCAAGGAAATTAAATCTTTTAACGGAGGAAGAAAAGGTTAGAAGAAATAAAGATCTGATGATTTAAAGAAATATAAAAACCTTTCAATTTAAAAAGAGTCGGAAGGAAGAACTAAAGTTCCCCCTCCATAACGTGATGGAGGTCATCACAGAAAACTCTGGAATTATCGACGTCTTCAGTCATTCCAAACAAATACACATTACACCTACAGGGGTTGCTATGGTGACACTTGGTTGGTTCTCCTTCGTAGATGTAACAGCCTTTAATATTCCGTCTTGATACGAGATTCTGGGAAGGTTTTTCAGAGGGAATTTTTGGACCGGACAGAGGAGACACTGTAATGAAAAAGAGGGTCTGACACCAAACCCAAAGGGGTCTGAGTTCGTCCAGGAGTCAAATTCAGGTGGTATGCGATCTCGTTTGTACTGTAATCCCGACTTTATGGCGCTTTGCAGGCATTTAAACATTATAAAGTGTTTACTCCGTTCCCTGAGGAACCATAATAACTTCTGATAACAGGTACGGCACCGTTAATATCTGACACCTCCGAGAATAAAAAAACAAACACCAGTTAACATTATAAAGCGGGTAGTGCTAGTCCTTAAATTCCATTAGCGGAGCCAATCCCACCTCTGAGCGCTTCACAATCGTATCAATGTGTGTTTTTAAATACGATTATGAACAGCGAGCCGATTCCCAAATACATCAAAGTAAAGAGGTGTGACTACTCCACTACACGTGAAACTAAGAACCCCTCCCACCTGTAATTTATTCACAATAATGTAATGCTTCATCCCAACTTGGAGACACAGAACCCTCAGAGCAATGAGGGTTAAGGGTCTTGCCCAACAGCCCACACCGGTAACTTCGGCGGACCACGCCCTGATACCTGTATCTGATAAGTGCATGGTATGGTGGTGAATGCACGCATTACCAGACCCAACCACAGGAGGACTCATGTTCTATGAAATGTATAAAAATAAACATAACGGGTAAATAAAATTCCACAGGACAGATCAACGTTTACATCAGAGAGAGTTGGTGCGCTCGACCGAAACAGAAGGGTCCGCACCGACCCGGTATTCAGGATACTGCAGCGACCGTGTGGAGATACTGCGGCCCGGTCCAACCCAGTCACTTTAATGTAAGTACTGTTTACAGTACTGTGTATCTGGACGTAAGATGTGTTGCATGGCTGGATGGGCAGGACTTATATTAAGCAGCCGATGACTGTCTAGATCCCGCCCCCTACCATCAAACCGGATCCTAAATTCAGAAGCAGAAAAACGAACATTGAAAGCCAGAAAAGTTTGGACGTGAGGGACAATCCGAGAACGTCTCTGTGAGCTTTATGCGACGACGCAAATGCAACAATTCTTTACAATCTTTGTGAGCTGAGCAACAAAATAAAAAAAAAAAAAATCTTTTTTATTGTGGATATTACGAGACAGGACTACAAATGGTCGATTTTTCGCAGGTTTAATTTCTGTGACTTACATGAAGACACAAAAGCAACCACCCAACACAATCTCTGTGGGCCGAACGAAACCAAACCTTTTTTTTTTTAATGACACACAGGCTGCAAATGATTCTCCACAATCCTCTCTCTTTATGTAACATTCTCTGGAACTGGACAGGACATGCTCCATGTGCCTGATCACACCTAATGGCATCAATTGCTTGAGCGGTTCGTACGGCACGTCCAACATAATGGTGCTAAACAACGCACCTCTCTCACAGATGCTTTCTGACCGACGTGAATGTGAGCGCGCGTAATGGAGACGCATTAGCACCACCACACGCCTGGATTTTCACAAAGTCCAAACTATCCGAACAACATTCACACAAATGCCCGTTCCATAAATGGACTGCGTGAGCGTTTGTCAGGAGGTCGGTGGCTGTTGCAGGAACCTGTAGGAGAACCTCACCGTCCCTTCCGTACTATGAGTAATGACCGTAACGTTGGAACTGCTTGGCTGGGTTAATGAATCAGTAATTACTGAGAGGAGGACGCTGACACCAGGTTGGTGGGAGGAGATCAGCGGGGGTTAAGTGCACTCAGGAACTCTGAGCTAATCGGCGCTAATCTGAGATCCAATGACACACTGCATCATACGACCAGGAGCCTCTCAGATATTTATGAACAAACAGCTGAAACTTGGCTCTATCATTCCTGATGGTGTTCTTGGAAAACCTGCTGATAAATTCCTGTAGTAAAGCGAGCGCGTGGACGCCGTAGTCCCAACTCACACTCTATACATTCCACATATACATTT
>JAOUQT010052195.1:0-10774 GCA_025769995.1 Xyliphius kryptos | reverse complement strand
TCCTGGGTGTATCTGCCCAGCGCCCGAGACGTTCTCCCCTGAATGGGCATGGGGAACCCCCCGCGACCCTCATAAAGTAATAAGCGGAAGATAATAAATGAATTAATTACTTAGACTTTCCCTCATGAAAATAATGACGTCCAGATATGGGTCCACCCTCACTGATGATCATTTGGAAGCCTGCTTGAGAATTGGCATCAGCAGCTACTGTTCAGACCTCTCCCACCTGGCTGACACCATTCAGAACAATGTTTTTTTTCACTGGATTTCCCGGTATTGTAATAATAATAGCAAAACATTCAGGCTTTGATCACAATCACAATTACCTGTCCACTGGAAAAAGCCTCGGCCAGTAAAATTGATCTATAGGATCAATTTTTCTGATAAAAAGGACCGCAAGTGTAACAACTAACTTTTTTGTGGGTTTAGGCTTCACCAGTAAACAAAGAACTATTTTAATAGTGAACATATTTAATATTTTATGCTTTTTAACCACATATTCCTTCTTAAAATATATGCTTTAAACAAATATTGACTGTGAACTGAGTAACACACAGTTACTCATATGGTGGATATTGTTTGCAGACCTGTCCCGGTCCTATCAGACTAAATAACAGGTCAGGCAGAGCGGATAAGCTGCCACACAATACAAACATTCCCACCCTAAAACACTACACACCGGTTCAACTTTACACTTTCATAAACACACACCTCAAACCTCTGTGTGTAACTAACGCATGAGTGCTCATGACTGTCAATCTGTAAAAATAGAATGTCTGCTTTGAAATCCTAAAAGAAATCTCTTATAATTCAAACAGGGGGAGGTTTGTAAAGCAGTAAGGTGCGAGAGGGTGTGGCATTATTGTATCACTGAAAACAGATATTAGTTCCGACGAAAAGTGTAGTACAGGAACACCTCTTTCCCATGATTTATTCACAATAATACTTCACAAACACTATATTTATTGAAAGCAAAATCGTTAATAATCTGGTCTTCCGCGACATAATCTAGTCCATTTTTTAAAGGGAATGCTGACTCTGGTTTCTCTAACAATCAAATAATTCTTTCCAGTGGCCTATTACAGTATGCAGGTTATAAAAACGTGAGGTAAATAATGCATAGTATATTATGCATTTGATACGAATGTGAAGTACTCAGAAGTGTGTGTTATTGTCAATAATGTTGCCTTTGCACATTGCAAACATAAATTGGTTTCCCAAATTCTGCCGATCGACATAACCGCAGGACAATACTACCACCACCATGCTTTGATCTGAGAATAATGTTTTTCAGGATGTCAAAAAGTTACTATTACTACACTTTTAGCCTATGTATAATAAAATTTTCCCAAACAACTATTTTTTCTGATCATTATAAATAAACCTTGAAAACAGAGATCAGATCGTTTTCTCCCTAATTTATTTATATTAATTTTACCATAAGCTTTCAAGGACCACAGCAGGTACCACCTACTTCATTACCACTACAATACTTCCCCAAATGCCAGCCATGTTTGAACATCTTGATAAGGGAAACACACTGAGGAAATTCCCAATACGGCCACCTACCTGTCAGACATGACCACTTGTATCTGTAAGTGGCCAGGCCAGTGGCACCACTTGAAACTCAAACAGAGCTGTTAAGTGGGTCCAAAAAACTGATGTTGTCACATATGTATTAAAGCAATAAGGTATGAGAGGGCTGGCATGATCTGTACCTATAAACGCCAAAGCCCTCAGTAAATCATCACTAAACTAATTAAACGCTAAGAACTCTTTACTGTCCTGTGTTCGATTGTTTGTTCGCTATCTCCATCGAACGGAACATCAGATGGATTGCCGCTTAGCAAGTACCTACAAAGCTGAAACTTGGCTCCGTCCTTTATTATCTTGTCCATGGAAAACCTACTGATAAATACCCATAAGACAGCAAGCGCATGGACACTGAAGTCCCAACCCATTCTATATTCTATCCAATATTCATTTCAGATTTTTAATCACCCTTAACCTCACTCTATAATAATACATTTATTTGAAATATATAAACTCCAAATGCCATCACTTATTCAAAAACAACTGCCTTTCAGCTTTCATGTTGTTATCAAGTTCTCCACCGTAGCGTAGCACAACTATACCACTATTTGTGAATAAATCACGGGAAAGAGGTGTTGTTAAGCACATCGCATAATGAAGTAAATTTTTTTTTAAATGATTGCAGTCAAATATTACAGAACACAGTTTAAAAAAAAGCATATATTGTGCATCACACATTGATATAAATGTGAAGCGCTCAGAGCTGTGTGTTGTCAGTAATATCACATTACTGGTTTAGCCAATCAGATTTAGGCAGCGGACATAACCGGTTTATAATTAAAATTAAACCTTGATTGTAACTAATGTCCCTGTAACTCGGTCCTGAACATACACGCAGCCACTAAAGCTAACCAGTCACCCCCTTCTGTCATTTTTAAAGCTCAGCCCTGGTCGCTTTACTGAGGTTGTTCATGCCTGACCCAGATTTGATCTCCATCGCAGGCTCCCACCCAAAACCAAAAGTCAGCTCACTGTATGAGAACATGATGCTCAGCTTTCTGTGAGATTCCCAAAACTCTATAAACCTTCTGCCTTTGCGTGATCATTTCAGTTTCTTGCCCACTTCACTCCTTCTCCACTTTCAATCGCCCTACGCCAACTTCCAACGGACTGACTGACCCCGGCAATCAGTGCTGTTGATGGAAAGTCATTCAGTGTTCCAGCACCGCACCCTTGAACCCATTAGCTCTTTAGATTCTTTTTGCAAACTCAGCCAGTCATTCATGCGCTCGTTGACTGGCCCATGCAAACGTCTCAGTTGCATTCAGCGTTCTGTAGTTCAGCATTCTCTTTTGTTACATTATACCAACCCCTCTCACTCGCCCTGTCCTCCGATCCCCCCTCCCTCCCTTGCTCTGGTACTCGAAGCCCGACATTGTAATTGCTCACACACCACATTAAATAGATCCAGACTGTTTTCTCTGGACTCTCCTTTTTAAGGGAAGCTTCGAGTGTGCCTCACGGTGACTATGCTTTCTCTCTCCCTCTGCTGCTAATCCCATTTGTTGGTGATATCTTCCCAGCCATTACACAGAGGAATGCCTTCAGCTTGCATTCCAATGGTCCAGACATTACACACTTGGTGTAGAGAGAGAGAGAGAGAGAAAGAGAGAAAATGAGAATGGAATGAAACAAAGCAGAATTTGCTTACAGAAATAAAGTCACAGTTACCACGGGCATTTATTTATCTTCCTGTAACATTTATACTTATAAGTACAATTCTAAAGTAAAATCTTACCTAGTTTAGATTTGTACATTTTGACCTTATGTGTCTTTCTTTAAAGTTTGAGACTTTGGAGGATGCTGATGCTCCTAGGTTCTAACAGTTAGACCTTTTTCACCCTTTTAACAGCCTGTGTGCTCATACTAGAACACATCCTAAAGTGACCTTTATAGAAAATCTTTAAAGGGTGAACCGGTAAAAATAAGATTAACACAAATGTGCCACACACCAAAAACAAGGGACTAAAAAACAAAGCAGGACCTGTTCTGCTCGTTTATGCTTCTGAATACGCTCTGAATAACTGAAACTTCAACAACGCAGACGCTGAAACGTACAGAAACCATGTAAATGCTTCTTTAATTTACCCTGTAACCTTCAAAACACTACCCTCAGCATAGACACGGTTTTATCTATAAATGATATTACTAAAACTGTGTGAAGTTTACTGTTCATTATAAAACCTACTGTATAGTTTTCACTTTAAATAGCACCATATAGAATTGAATGTGTATTTTATAACCTGGGAGGTATGAAGGTTAGCACATTCTCCCCTCAGTGCCGGGGATTCCCGGTTCGAATCCAGATCTGGTTGGAGTTTCCATGTCCCCCCAGTGTCCCTGTGTTTTCTCCAAGTTCTCTGGTTTCTCTCCACAGTCCAAACACATGGATTCAAGGTAAATTGAATGTTATAAATAACCCCATATAGTGTGTGTGTGAGAAAGAGAGAGAGACAGGTGATAGATTGGCGCCCTGTCCTGGCTGTATCAGCCAAATGCCACAGACGTTCTCCCCTGAATGGGCATGGGGAAACCATGATTAAGTGTAAAATAATGAATGAATCAATTATATGACCTACTGTATGTTTAAATAGCACTATGTATAGCACACAGTATTTATTGTGTGTTATATAAAATCTACCGCATAGCATACTGTAATAATGTAATTTTTTGTATTTTTGTTCCTTTTAAATTTTTTTTTTTTTTTTTTTTTTAATCTGCTAAATGGTGGCAGAACGGTGGCTTAGTGGTTAGCACTCTCGCCTCTCTTGCTGGGGATTCCAGGTTCGAATCCCAATCTGGGTGGAGTTTACATTATCTCCCCGTGTCTGTGTAGGTTTCCTCCTGGTTTCTCCAGGTTCTTCCCTGGATGGGCATAGGGAACCCCCCCCCCCCCGGCAACTCTTATAAAGGAATAAGCGGAAGATAATGAATGAACGCTAAATGGTGGAACGCGCTTCCCAACAACATCTGTAAGGCTAAGTCACTCAATATTTTCAAGACAATTCTCAAAACACCTCTTCCACAGACATGTGTTATAAAAAATAATAAAATTAAATAAAAAAAACAGCCAGATCGGGTAACGTGCAGGGTTGATTGTACTATAGTTTAGTTGTTTTTTCCTGAACGATTGACTTGTGTTCTTTCTATTGTAAGTTGCTTTGGATAAAAGATGACTAAATGTAAATAACAAACATAGAAAACCACACTTTGTTCCTGTCATTTCAGGCACTTTTTTGATTTCGTATAGTAATCGTACTCATAGTATCATTATGATCATCCATTAAACCATCAGAATCTTTAACCGTCTCGTTCCCCCTCTGGAGTACTTTGAAAAAACATTGTTACGGAACATAATCTACTGCTGCATTAGGAAATTTTATTATTATTTTTATGATTTATTGTTTAACATGGACACTTCACAATGTCCAACAGTTCAGTTCTCACATTAATGTAAATGTGCCAGTTAGCTAATAAGCTAATTTTCATCTGTAGTCCCCAGGCAGGTTGTAAAAATACAGTGTCAACAGCTCAATAAAAGTTACAAACCACTGTGGTTAGCACATTTGCCTCTCAGCACTGGGGGTTCCCGGTTCTAATCTGATCTGGGTTGAGTTTCCATGTTCTCCCTGTGTCAGCGTGGGTTTTCCCCGGGTTCTCCGGTTTCGTCCCACAGATTTCAGGTAAATTGAATGCTCTAAATTGCCCTGCATAGTGTGTGTTTGTGTGTGTGTGTGGATGTGTGAGTGTGTGCCCAGCGATAGATTGGTGCTCTGCCTGGGTGTAAGTGCCCAGCGCTCAAGATGTTCTCCCCTGGATGGGCATGGGTAATCCCACCGCGACCCTCATAAAGGAATAGGAGAAAGATAAGGGATGGAAAACATCACCACCTACATCCAGTGGCACCACAAAAACACACAAACACGCGTGTATATATACACACATACATGCATACATACATACTAAAATACAATACCATAATATTATACACATTATCAATACACAAATATACAAATTTGGTTTGCTTTCAATCACACCTTTAGTTTATATTTAAAAAATGCAAGTGCCAAACATTACATAGCTGTGGTGGGTTACTGCTTAGTAAGTGGGCCTAATGAAAATAAAACTGTTTAGCTTTATATATGTTTCATTGTACGTAACTAGCCTACTATATATACACAACTGTACATGTTCTATGTAGCCTACAATATACATAACTGTACAGCTAACTGTTACTTTTGTTTTATGTAGAGTACTGTATTTTGTAATTATTTTAAATGTTCTGTATATATGCTGCTTTATGTAGCATACTACAGTATGTACAGCTTTGCGAGCTCATTTGTGTCTTTGGATAAAAGCATCAGTTACATGTAAATTAAATGTACATTGCACTGTACATGTTCTATTTGTAGGCATAGGTATATACAATGGTTAGTCATTGGTTATTTAAAAAATATACTGTATAGCTACTGTATATGTTCTATTCTCCGTATGCCACTTCATAAACAATCACATTGTTAGTGTATATGTTCTGGTCTATGTGGCCTATTATATAACTGTACGGCTTACCTCAGAAGTTCTTTGTTGTCTTTTATAAGTTTACGACTGTATAGTTTACTGTTCATGTACTGCTATTTACAGCCTACTGTATAGATCACTGTTTTACTTTTAATAACAGATTGCATATAGTATGACTGTACGGCCTGTTGTATTTATACAACATATGTTTTATTATCCGTATACTGCATTACAGCTGAACATAAACTTAACATAATCTACTGTATACTGTATATAAACTGTATACTGTATACAATCTACTGTATACAGCTTAAGAACAGAGAGTGGTAGCTCAGTGGTTAGGGTGTTGGACTATCAATCAGAAGGTTGGGGGTTCAAATCCCAGGCCCACTAGTTACCAATGGGGGTCCTTGAGCAAGACCCTTAACCCTCATTGATCCAGGGTTCTGTATCATCCCTGTGTCCTGACCCCAACCAAGCTGGATGCTTTGGATAAAAGCGTCTGCTAAATAACTAAATGTAAATGAAAGGACAGTCTTTAAAGTGGGGGGAGTGATATTTGGCGATAACTCTAGGGCTCTGTGTGAGCCAGAAAAGTACTTCCACACAGAACTCTCCCAACCATAGCCTTATGGACCTCGTTTATGCACAATCATGCTGTAAAAAGAAAAGGGGCTTTCCCAAGCTGTTCCCACAAAATGACATTATCAACCAACATGCCTGACTAAGCACATTTTATACACTTGTGAAAACAGGAATGATTAAAACACCTAAATATAGTCCTCACAAGGTATTTATTTACTGTATATACTAATATCAATCTACTGAGCATAATTTTTATGTAATATAATTACAATAAGCACTATAAATGGTGTGTCTGTCTGTGTGTATATATATATATATATATATATATATATATATATATATATATATACACACACACACACACACGTAACAAAGTAACACTTGTAACTACTATAAGCTGTGTATACACTAATAAAAATGTAAAAGACTGTATTGCTGTGGACGGAACGGATTCAGTAACGGTTTTCCAGTCAGCCTCGGGTCGGTCATCACAGTTTTTCATGAGCACGCTGATGATAATCACACAAACACAGGACAATAACTTAATGACGGTGTCCTCGCGTACTTCTCAGCTGTAAGCCGCGGGAGAGTTGGGCACTTCTTTTCACTTTCTGAACGGACGAACTTTTACGGTTTTCCCGCGCGCAATGTGCTGTCCTGTGTGGACAAACCGCGGAGCGCCAGCATGTAAGAGAGGGAAACATCCGTACCTGCACTCCCAGCCGCGGTGACCGCTCTCCTGGAGCTTCCTCAGCTGCAGCCCTGTCTCCCTGTCTCCCTGTCTGTCTCTGGCCCGCTGCGCCTGGCGACGTTTATATAAGCGTGCGCGCACACGCGCGGTGTGGAAGGGAGCGTGCGCGCCCCCAGTGACTCCCCTTCCGCCTTACTGTGAGTTGCCTCAGAGCGGCGCGCGCTGCGTTAGTCATTGTAGGAATGACGATATTTAAAATTTCTGCCAAGAGCGAAGTTACTACATCTGCACATAAATTCTATCTTTTTTTTATATTATCTGCTAGGTGTGTGTGTGTGTGTGTGTGTGTGTGTGTGTGTGTGTGTGTGTGTCATCTCTATAATGACTGATGCAAGCAGAGTGGAGGGAATGACGTGCAGCACTTTACATAAAGTGATTGGCGCACAGATAAAATGGAGGGGATGACTCAAGGCGCTTGGTGTATTGTGATTGGCACGCAGTTAAAGTGGAGTGGAAAGGGCCAGGTGCTTGGCATATTGGAATTGGCGCGCGGGTAAAGTGGAGGGGATGACACGGGCGCTTGGTGTATACCGAGTGGCGCGTGGGTAGAGTGGAGGGGATGACTTGGGCTCCCACCTCTCTACCCCTCCCCAACCACTCTCTGAACACGTGGTGCTTGGCACACAGTGGCAAAATCACTACTTCCTAACTGTGCATGATATTTAACAGCAGCCCCTACGCAGCCGCGGTATCACGCCTCCTAAATGGAAGCATCCACTAACGTCTGAAGAGTGTGCAGAAAAAAGCACGTAATGCTAAAGCACAAAGACGCCACCGAGTGGAAGTATCCGACAACCAGCTACCATAGTAACGTAAATTACAGCGTTGTAAGGCATGCTAAAAGTTTCAGAATGGTTTGTTATATTTATAAGAAAAACAGCAGTTCAGACAGGAAGAAGTGACCAGCAGCCAGGTTTTACTCCTGTGCAAAAAGTTTCCCCTCTAATACCCAAAATTCCACTCGTTTATTGTGCAATTAGGTTTAATATACACATAATAGGTTCCCCTACTGCAGGAAACTTAATTTTAGTAAATAAAACTGCTATTTTATGAATGCTTCTGAATGATGTTTGAATTTTATGAGTTGTTTTTGAACAACTTAAGGAATTAAAAGTTTCCAAAAGCTTTCCCCTAGAGCTCTTAATACTATAATAGTTTTACTTACTTTATTTTTATATACTTTTATTTTAGGAATGTTCGGGATGGCACGGTGGCTGAGTCAGGGAGGGTACGAATCCCAATCTTAACTCATAAAGCACTTCAAAAACAACAACAGAGACTGCAACAAAGTGCTGTTGATAAAAGCAATACAACCCAAAACAATGTACCATTCGAACAGACAGAAACGTACAGGGCACCAATCTCTCTTTTGGGACACACACACACACACACACACACACACACACACACACACACACACAGACAGACTATAGGGGCAATTAAGAGCAGTCAGTTTACCTTAAACCTATTTTTTGGACCGTAAAAGGAAACCAGAGGAACATAAAACCCAAAGTCAATTAAAAGTAAATAAATTGGGTTTTATGTTCCTCCAGATACTCTGGTTTCATTTCACAGTCCAAAAAATAGATTTAAGGTAAGCGTGGATGGTAAAGATGCGTGTCTAATAAAAAAGGGTAAGTCATTCCAGAGCTAAGCAGCCCCAATCGAAAAGACTTAAGCTTAAGTTTGGACCTCGTTACTTCCAGAAGCAGCTGATCAGCTGACCTGAGGCACCCTGCGAGCACGAGCAGATAAAGCTCAGAGACGTAAAGCAGGTTGAGTCTGTTCAAATATTTAAAAACAAATAAAAGAATCTTAAAATGAACTCAAAATGCACAGGCAGGCTGTGGAGGGAGCCAGAATGGGAGTTATTCTATGAGTTCTATGTTCAAAATGCTGCAGCTAGAGTTTTAGCCCTGTGTTATCAAACCTGCACTAGCTACCAGTTAAATTTCGCATTCTTCTTATTATTTTGGCATTATACACTTTATTATCCAGGTGGATTACAAAATCTTATTAATAATGTACAAATTCTACATTATTAGACTCCACAGTTTCTGAGTGAACCTATTGTTATATAAGCCAACATGCAAGCTCCGCTCTTAAGGTGCAGGTTTACTTTCGTTTCTAGAATTAATAAAGTTATTGCTGGTGGAGAAGCATTCTCCCACAAGGCTCCTTAACTTTGGAATGTTTTCCCTGTTACTGTTGGTGATTCATAATTACCATCAATCGTTAAAATTAGATTAAAAACACATCTGTTGACGTTTGCGTTCAATTAATTCCCTGTAGATAAAGGTGTAGATCTCAGTGTTGGTGGTGTTGGGTTGCTGATTTGGGATCAGTCCACTGGCATTCCAGCTCATCATCAGTAGAGGGCGTAATGCTAAAATGATGCTATTCCAGGGAGCCCTCTCGACTTTGTACCCTGCAGTATTTGCCCGTTCTGCTTCTCTAGTTGGGGGTAGGTTCACATGCTGCACTATGTGTCAATAATACTCAGTTTATTACATAATTACTGTGATGTATTAGCCCTAACTGTTTTTTTGTGTCTGTTTTTTTAGGTGTTGTCTTAATTTGGCGAGGAAAACTTAACTTATCACTCAACTTATCCCCAACATATCCCCTTTGCGATCTTAAGGAGCGGGCCCATTTTACAACTGTATGGTTATAGTTATGGCTATGTGGGTATTAGTTAAGGTTTATGTTTAAAGTTTGAGTAAGTCTCTACCAAATAAATAGAAGTTTATGTAAAGGTCCCACAATGCATAAAACTGTGTGTGTGTGTGTGTGTGAGTGTGTGTGTGTGTGTGTGTGTGTGTGTGTGTGTGTGTGTGTGTGTGTTTGTGCGATTATTGTAAGCAGTTGAATACTCAGTGATGAATCAGAAGCAGTTTTGATTTTAATCCCTGCTGTCCGTCAGCATCAGTTTAAACAGTGGAATCTGAAGCGTAAAAGTCCCTCACAAATTAAAACGTTATGCTGAAATGGGTCATTGTGTTTTGTTTCTGACTAACACCAGTTGTTTAGAGTGGTTCCAAAAATGATGTGTGAATCTTTCTTTAGCTTTAAGAAGTAAGCTGAAATACAGATGCGACAAATTACATTTATTACGAGTTAGCAGAACAGAGCTGTAATGATCGCAGCACCAAATCTGACAACTGCTCTCACTGAGTGGCTGAGCGACTTCATCCGAAAACAATGTGAGTCCCCAAGCTCTGTTTGTGCGTGTGTGTGTTTATGTGCGCGTGTGAGCGAGAGAGAGACAGAGAGAGAGAGAGAGAGAGAAAGTGCAGGTGATAGATTGGCGCCCTGTCCTGGCTGTAT
>JAOUQT010052185.1:0-10774 GCA_025769995.1 Xyliphius kryptos | reverse complement strand
GCCTTGGTCCTCCCAAGGTTTCTTCCTAAAATAACATCATTACAGGGAGTTTTTTCTTGCCACTGTTGCTTCGGCTTTGGACTCTGTAAAGCTGCTTTGTGACAACACACTGTTGTAAAAAGCGCTATATAAATAAATGACTTACTTAATTACTTACATATGCACTGTATGTGCTTTTGTGTCATGAATTTGTCTATCAACAAAAAAACTGACAATCTGCAGTCCTGAGAAACCTTCATATTCTATCAGAGAAAAAGCTGTTGCAGTTTTATGCTTGTATAAGTGATGTACATGTGGTGCAAGGAACCAGTACCAAATATAATTTTTTTAAAGCAAACTGGGGTGGCATGTTGGCTTAGTGGTTAGCACATTCGCCTCTCAGCGCTAAGGATTCCTGGTTTGAATCCCGACCAGGGTGGAGTTTCCATGTTCTCCAAGAGTTTGTAAGGGTTTCTTCCGGTTTCCTCCCACAGGCCAAAAAATGGATTCAGGGTGAATTGGCTGTTTTAAGTTTCCCTGTATAGTGTGTGTTTGTGTGTGGCTGCGTGAGTTAGTGTGTGCCCAGAGATAGATTGATGAATTGTCCTAGGTGTTTCTGCTAAGTGCCTGAGACGTTTTCCCCTGGATGGGCATGGGAGACCCCACCGCGAACCTAACAGAGGAATAAGCGGAAGATAATGAATGGAAAGCCAACTGGTAGATTTTTTTTTTTTTTTTTTTTCATTTTTTTTTAAAAATACACTTTCTTGCTTTTAAACACATTTCCATTTGATCAGTTCCAATAACCATATAGATAAATTTATTTTTACAATTAAAGACTGTAGTCCATCTGTTTTTCCACATACTTTGTTAGTTCTTTTTATTTTGTCTCTTATGGTTTGGGACCCACACAAGACCAACACAGAGCTGTTGGTGGAAGTTTTAACACTCCTGGACTAAAAAGGATCTATCAACCAAAACAGAAAAGTATTACATCGTAATTGTACAATTTTAAATATCTTAGATTTTATGAATGAAAAATTATATTTGTTGTATAAAGTACAAATTTAAATTAAATTAAATTTCAGCAACACCATTTGATCCAGTCTGATGCAGCACACAATAGTGTCAATGCAGTGCTGGGGATCACTGACCACACAAACAATACATGCTCTGAGGGAGACCTGACATTAGGAAATTAAATTGTATTTATTAGCTTCCATACCAAATAATAATGTGTGAATTTTTATGAACCCTTTAAGATGTTTTATATTTGAGAATAAATTAAAATAAAGTTTTAAAAGAAATTAAAGCAAACCAAATTAAAAAAAAATGAAACAAAAGCCATGGTGATTTATTCTTATATTTTAAATAAGAAGAAAAGGTCAGGACATCTGCTTGTAAACTGCATTTCAAAAGAATGTAAATCATGCACATAGAAAATGACCCTAAAGTAACTCTACTAAAGAAAGGGCAAATAAAAAATAATTGTTTAATAAGGGGAATTTCTAGTCATGGTTAAAAGGAGGGTTTGATTTATGCTTTGAAGGAAACGTAGGAGGCAAACGTCTGACTCAGGTGCACTGATCAGTATAATCAAACAACAGTTTATGCAACCTTTAAAAAACACAGTGGTGCACAGAGCAGTTGTTTTTCAGGGGGTGGATGACATGGTGGTGGTGTGATTGTATGTGTGTTCCACTGGTATGAAACAGATATAGCATTGCTGCAAAAGTCCTTAAACACAATCAGCTTTTTCTGCATTCTATTACACACATCTACCGTATTGCTTCACAGTGCAGATTTACAGTGGTGTGCAAAAGTTTGGGCAACCCTAATAAATCATGATTTTCCTTCATAAATCATTTGGTGTTAGAATCAGCAGCTTCAGAAGAACCCAGTGATCTTTAAATAAAGAAGATGAGGCTACAAAGGTTTATAAGACTTACAGAAAGTGTGCAATAATTAGTTAAAAATTAGGCAGGTGCATAAATTCAGGCACCCTTGTTGTTTTAAAATTAGTTTTTAAATTTTATTGACAACTGCACATACACAGGTAAATCCAATAATGAGGAAGGGTTAAGGTGCCCAATTGGAAGTTCTTTTCCTCTTTGCATCTTCTCTGAAGTGTGGCAACATAGGAGCCGCAAACCAACGCTCAAATGAAAACAAACAATCTTTCCAATATTTTGGTTTAGAAAAAGGATACAAAACGCTATCCCAGAGATTTCAGCTGTCTGTTTCCACTGTGAGGAACATAGTGAGGAAATAGACGACCAAAAGCACAGGTCTGAAGTGGTAGGCAAAGAAAACTTTCAGATAAGCAGAGACAAATGATGACCAGCTCCAAAGACCTGCAACATCATCTTGCTGCAGATGGTGTCACTCTGCATCGTTCACTATTCATCACACTTTGCACAAGGAGAAGCTGTATGGAAAATTAATGCAGAAGAAGCCTTTTCGGTGCACACACCACAGAGTCACTTGAGGTATGATAAAGCACATTTGGACAAGACATTCATTTTGCAATAAGCTGCTGTGGACTTTAAAATCTAATTTATTTATTTGGACATAACAAGGGGTGGGGAAAAGCACAGCATTCCAAAACAAACACTAGCTCCCTACAGTAAAATTTGGTGGTGATTCCATCATGCTGGGGGGCTGTGTGGCCAGTGCAGATAATAGGAATGTTGTTAAAGATGAGGGTCGCGTGGATTCAGCAGATTATCATCAGTAATATCTGCAGATTCTTGAAAACAATGTTCAAGAATCAGTGACAAAGTTGAAGTTGCACCAGGGCTGGGTATTTCAACAAACACTTCTCAACAGCTACTTAGTCATTTATGCAGAGGAAAAAAAATAATGTTCTGAAATAGCAATCTCAGTCCCCAGACCTAAATATTAATAAAAATCTGTGGTGTGATTTAAAGCAGACTGTCCATGCTTGGAAACCATTTAACCTGACTGAATTGGAAATGTTTTGTAAAGAAGAATGTTCCAAAATACCTTTAACAAGAATCCAGACGCTCATTGGAAGCTATAGAATCCATTTACAGGCTGTTAATTCTGCAAATGAAGGATCTACTAAATAGTGATGTAATTTTTATGTTGGGGTGCCCAAATTTATGCACCTGCCTAAGTTGATTCACATGCCCATAAAAAACCTTCTGTAAATCCAAGAAATTTAATTTTAGCTCTCGAATATCAATATGTATGTCTGCTATATTATATATAACTAAGGATTTATAAAGGAAAATCATGAAAATTATCAGGGGTGCCCAAATATATGCATACCACTAAATTTAGACAGCATGATTGTTCATTATTGCATGGTCTATGTTAGGCATCCCTCTTTCCTCAGTGTTTACAAGATGCTTTCAGCAGGATACTGATGGCTGGACAATATTTGTTAAAATATTAAAGAAACGGGGGAATTTAGTTTGTAGTTCGAAAAAAAAAATGCATTTTAAGAAGTGTAGAAAAAAATTGCACATTTTAATAATACTACTTTTACTCAAGTAAAGTTTCTAAATAATGGATTCATCACAGATTTATCCTGTTTCGTATATAAAGCTATTTCTGCTATTTCATATGATGTATATTATATATTCTACACATTTTATGCTTTTTGTCATTCTATATTTAAACATTTAAATCTTACTGTAAATTATCATTTATTCTGGGTAATACTGGGTCTGTAAGGACTCTTTGAATCCTTGAACAAAATTTCAGTACTCTGAAGGGACTTTACCGAGGCTATTCTGTAAAATTACATGGTTGCAAAAAGGTAAATTTGTTCCAATCTTTTACACCGCTATTCTAAATTTTTTTAGTTAAAAACAATAAAGAAAATAAAACAGGGCTATTGTAGGCATGTTCCAATAACAAAATAATTACCTTAGTGCAAAATTATGTAAGAATAGCAAACACTAGGCCAAAATGCATTTAAATGCATACACTATTAATAGTGTACTTAAATACAATTAAACACATGACATGTACATTCTAGCGTCATTCTTGTTAAATGAATAATATGGTATAATTTGTCATGAAATTTGAATAATCTAAATTTTACATCCTTCTGATGATGTTTTATTATTACTATTATCATCATTATTGTCATTATGATTGTTATAAAATTAATTTTATCTTAATTTTGTATATTTATATTACTTAATTCCCTAAAATAATTAAAACAAGACAATCAATGCATCAGTGTCTTAAAGCACTGCATTACAATGATTTGACTTCTAACTTTTCAGTCTTATTTAATTTGATACACAAGAGACAAAAATGTTAAAAAGGGACATGAAACTATAAAGCAAACTTTGTAATATTATTCATTTGCTTACACAGCATTTGTGGTCATTTCCGGACAGATGTCAAAGAGGCTCTAAAAATAATGAGATATGAGTCACAGCCTCAGTAGAACATTTCATTACCGATATGACCAATAATGTGAATGACAACAATTCCACTACCATGCTGATCCTCTACGGACAGCACAGACTAGGCCATATGTTAAATTTACATCACCCAACATGAAACTGACAAAAGGCACATTGTACACGGGATAAAACACTATTTTACAGCATCTTTGCAAGTGCTATAATCAAATATTCTACCCTTAAATATTCAACAAAATTTAGTGATCAACCTTTTATCTTAATTGCTAAATACTCTTAATATAACAGCAGTCACAGATATATAAAAAACTTGTTTTAATTGGATGCCAATACAATATTATTAATAGTGTTTATGGTAATCATTTATAGTAACAATGGTCAAAACCAGGCTCATCATGCAAATATTTGGACACCTCAAAAGATTTGTTTTTTTAGACCTGTTTATTTTTTTCCTTAGAAGCTTAGATGCTAATTAATTTATTAAAGCCATGAGTTGTTTATAATCATCAACAAGCAAGACCTGGCAATGCACATCAAAGCTTTATAAATATTCTTGACCATTTAAAATATGTCATATAAATCAAGAAATAATAAAAATGACTGACGTAGCAAAATTATAAAAAAAAAAAAAAAATCCAAAAGTGTTCAGGTACGCCATGCTTTCTGTTTGTAAAATAATTAAGAAATGTCAGTTAAAAGAAACAGCTTAACTCACAAATATGACCTAAATGGCAGAGGGAAGTAACAATTGAATTACAAACACCATCATATTTTTGAAGCGAGCATCACTTCTCGTGTAAGATGCTTAAAAACGATAATGATTTAAGATTTACTGAATTAAAAGCTTTTATCAAGGAGCAAAAGAAATCCCCAACAAAAACTTTAAAGACTCAAATTTCACAAAGAAATCTTTACCTGCAAATATTTGTTTAAGTGTGTTACTAATTACAGACTATGTAGCAGCCCACATTAATGAAACTGTGAATGATGGAAATGAAAAGGTAACCTTTCCTAAAGTATTGAAGAAATGTGTCACATGTGACTTAAAATCTGGTGTTTTCTTTCTTGTGTATTTTATGCATTGCAATGGGAAACGTTAATGTCTGTGGAAAAAAATGTTTAAAGCACCTTTTTCTGCAATGGAAAAATGTTACTGCAATATTTGAAAATGGTATTGACAAATAAATGCCTAAAATATATAGCCTATACGTAGCATACGCCAAATAATTGAGCCATTCCCAAGAAACGGGCATCACCCCTACGAAGGCATCCCAATTTTGGCAAACGAATGTAACAGCCATCTTGCAAGTTTAAGAGCAACAGTTTTGTCGCTAATATTTTTTCCAGAAATATATAACTGATTTGTATAATCTTGAATAAATTGTTGTTTTTGTGAAGTGTGACCATGTTAGCGAAAAAAAGAGGCATTGGGATCCTTGGTGCATAGCCCATGGTTTGGTGACTTTATATACAGCTCAAAAAAATAAAGAACACTTAAACACAGCCGATGTAACTACAAGTCGACCACATATCTGTAAAATCAACCCGTCCAGTTAGGAATCAATTTTACTTGCTGTTGTGCAAACGGAAGAGACAACAGGTAGAAATGCGAGGCACTTAACAAGACAACCCCTATAATGGAGTGGGTCTCTGTTCTCATCCTTTCTGGCTGATGTTTTGGTCATTTTGTCAGTTCTGCATTTTGTCAGAGGTAGCATGAGGCAGTGTCTACAACCCACACAAGTTGCTCAGGTAGTGCAGCTTACTCAGGATGGCACATCAATGTGAGCTGTAGCAAGAAAGTTTGCTGTGTCTGTCAGCAGTGTCCAGAGCATGGAGCAGATACCAGAAGACAGGCCAGTACACCAGGAGACATAAGGGTGCTGTAGGAAGGAACAACTGCCACCTCATCAGGAGCATGCCCCGGGGTTGTAGGGAGGTCATACAGGCACGTGGAGGCCACACACACACACGCCTCATTTGAACTTGTCTTGAGGAATTTCCACTGAAGTTGGATCAGCCTGTCATTTGATTTTCCACTTTAATTTTAGTGATGATTCCAAATCCAGACCTCCATGGGATAATAATATTGATTATTTTTATTTTGTTCTTAACACATTTCACTTTATCACAGTACGCGTGAGCCATGAAAAAAGTGAATAAACAAGCTTGTGTTGCAAATCCAAGGTGTCCTTGTGGTGTCGCACGTCAATTACAATTTGTCATTTAGCAGACGCTTCTATCTAAAGTGACTTACAAATTACATAACACAGCCACATTGTAATACCATCAACCCTGCGCATTTCTAGATTTGGCTCCTTTTTTATAGCAAGTGTCTGCGGAAGTGGAGGAGTTGTGTTTTGAGAAGTTTCTTGAAGATGCTAAGTGACTTAGCCTTATGGATGGAGTTGGACCGGTGGTTCCACCATTTAGCAGTGGTGAATGAAATGGAGTGAGAATTAGCACTCACCACGGTGAGTTGGAATCACCAGACAACATTCATCACTAGAGCGCAGTGAACAAGTCAGAGTGTATTTAGGAAAGATGGTTTGAAGGGGGGGGGGATGGGGGGGGGCAGCTCCAGAGACTCTCCTGTAGGCTAGAGTCAGTACCTTGTACTAAATGCAAGCAGCTACAGGTAGCCAGTGGAAAGAAACATTGTTTTTTTATCAGTTTATTTACTAAGGCACTAAAACCCACTTACCGCATAAGTGTCACTGCAGAACTGACAATATACCATCCAAATTATACCTGTTCTGATGGCGCTTACCAATAGATTACAGAGAACCAAAAGGGGAAGGAAAAAAATAAAAAAATAAAAAAAAACTTTTGATGGCACTGTTTTGCACTGTATAGTTGAATTGAAACTAAAACCTATACTGTTATTGATGTGAACTTGTATTCAAGAACTTTAAAATACTATGACATGACAAATTGAACACCATATAATACCTAGTAAGAGAAAACATGTCTGTTTAAGCCTCCTTGTTCAATCCAAATATTGTCTAAAAATTCTTGTCACTTATAAAAAAACATGTCTGTTCTGTCTGTTTCCAAACAAATTTAAGTCATGCACTGACCGGTAATTTGAGCTGCTTGGTATAGACTGCATGAAATAAAGTGCTGCAGTTCTTGCTCTCCAGTGCCATTTCTTTGCGGGTAAAGTGTAGAGAATGCAGTCGTCCACTGTCTCCTGAAGAAGGTCCATCAGCTGCTTGTGAGAACCACCATAAAACGCCTCCACCAGTAACACACTCATGGATGCTGCTTGCATCAATCACAGCAACACGCACTTACCTATAAAACCAACCAAACAATGAAATACCATAAGTAGACATGTCTGTAACCTACTGCGTGGCTCACAAATGATTTTTCATCATTTAAAATCATGCAGAATTATTCTAAAATAATAAGCCATTTATAGCAATGGAAATAATTTAACAAGTAATAAAAACAGATAGATTAAGGCGTTTAATGAAAGGTATTCAAAATCAGAGGTCATCAAAACTAGCAAAGAAGAATTCGCCTACATAAAGTACTTTCCCCATGATTGAGCAGCAGATCTCGGGCATGTTAAGTCATGGGTTAAGTCATAACTGGAAAACAAAATTAGGTATGTGCTGAAAGAAACAGATCGACAGCTGGCATTGATCTAAATCACGCAAGAATGATGACACAGTGGTATTTAGAGGGCAAAGGGGGCAGTATTCTAAAGAGCATAGAAAAAACATGAACACTGTATCTGTGTGTTTTACAATTTTATGTAAACCCTCATAGTGGATGCAGAGACAGATCTGTACATCCTGTTTTCTTAAAGATAATAATGGTGTACGCAACAACAGGAGATTCACGTTTCAGTTAAATAGGGGTTTTGTGTTATATCAAAGCGATCATACACTTTTTCAGATTGTATTTAACCAACTTGGCATTTCCTAAAATGAGCGGAAAGTAAATCATCAAAAAAATCATGACTTTTACGTTGTACCACCGACAATCGGCAGAAGCTTTTAAGAAAATAAATAAATGAATGGTTACATACAGTACAACTTACTGCTTCTGCTGCCCAACAACTTGAACTTTAAATGGTCTTTTTTTAGGAAAGAAAAACATTGCTGCGTTGCTGGGGATTTCCGAAATGTAATCACGGACACGATTAGTGGGCTTTTCCCACTAACGCCTCATGATTACCTATAACCTAAGCCCTCCATCTTACACAGGTAGTTCAACGAAGGATCGACCTCAAAATGGAGAGAGGAAAGTGAGGGGTTAACGTCAGCACGCTTACCCACACACAGTGATGCGAGAGGGAAATCCCACAGTATTCGAACTGAAGAGTCCTAAAGCAGCAACATCATTCGTGATGATGGATGCTGAATCATTTCTAAACTTTTCACAACAGGCATGCCTGAGCTCCACTCTTCAGCTCTCATTAAAACTAAAATCAAATGAATGTGGGCAAGACAACCAAGAAAATAGTAAAGGGCTATAAGCCATTTACAGCTGAAGTCCCAAAAATTCACCAGTTTCACGTTGTTTTTTTTAGTCAGTAAGATCAAAAACCTGGTAAAGTATTACATCGGCAAATTAATTAATCTTAATATATACATATATTTTAGCTGAATCAGTCATTTTATAGTACTTTTTAAGGGGATGTCACTGCAAAATCCAGTCTAAACAAATATAATGAAGGCTGACAAACTGCTGTAAATAACCCATGTAAAACAAAGATGCAGCTTCAAGTGCATCTGAGGAAGTAAGTGCTAGAACGTGACCCTCTCTGATCAGCGTAGGAGTTGCGTGTGTGGCAGGGGGTGTCCATGGAACAGGGAAATTGCCAGTGACTGAATGGGGGAAGGAGAAATAGAATTTTAATAATGAGTAATTTAACTGATTTTAAAGTACAAAATGGAATATCTAAGGGTGGGCGGCCTCACCAAACGCTCAAAGGACAGTGCCGCATTTAAAATGAGCTTCTTCACATCTTTGAAATATACTGATAAGAATAGTAAAATTAATCAAATTAATCAAACAAAGTAATAAACAGCAGGATACAGTAATAAGAAAACATTAGCGAGTCTGCAAGTTATACTGTGCATGTGAACATGTGTCCTAAATCCTACATGTCCAGTTCTGACATCATAACCTCAGGTAGATAAAATGTGACTGCATCACGCATGTCTTTCCATTAAATGTCAGTCAGTAAGACTGTACATGGTTTAAATGTATGGGCTGGTACCTACTTGAGAAAACACTTTTGCCATGATTCTCAAGATGTTTTATTTTGAGATGGTTCCTAATGGAAAAAATACAGTACGATATAATTTGGTCAGAATGCCCAGCCACATGGTTGGCTATACATCTGTGGGTTTGTGAAAGTAGCATGATTGTTACCCTCTAGCTAATTTGGCATAAAAACTGGAAACATTTGTAGGAACATTTCACAATGTCTGATTCTTTTAAAAAAAGACATCGTAGGAGTCCCAGAGATTGATTACGATAATCATATGTGCCAATCATATGTGGAACAACAACCGATTCCAACCTTTAGCATTTATTAAACAGATGTGTTAAATTGCATGTGCACTGGTATGCTTAGGGTTTTACATTTACAAAAATGTACTACATTATTTAACTTATGCCACGAGGAAAAAAAGGTTATATGGTTAAAGACAGATCTGAATGAGAGATGAAGCTTGTCTTAAATATGCATGTTAGCTGTTGCAAAGTCTTGGTGCTGCATTTCCTGAAAACCATCAAAATATGTAAAAAGGCCTAAATGCTCTAGGGTAGGATTTGGGATAAGCATATCTGCAATGTCCATTTAAATAGCACAGTCTTAAAACAAATCCTAAAATGGAATGAAGCAAGAAAAGAAAAATGGAAAATATTTGCATGAACATAAATGAGGTGCAGCATTTTTAACAAGCTGCAGGTAAATAGCTGATGAATGTAGATCTCGAGTTTGACTGTGTTTGGTTGGTGATCTGGGATAGTCTGTGCTGGAAGTTCAACTTTTCACCAAGCTCATTATCAGTAGAGGGTGTGGCGCTCAAATGATGCTGTTACAGGAAGCCCTCTCGACTGAGTTTAAAATGAAAAAAAATAAATAAAATAAAAAAGGCACTATATAAATTAATTACGTGAACTTAAATATAGTTTTCTATAAGTGCATTGCTGTTCCCTATGAAAGTAAACAATTTTGCAAAGAAGAATGAGTAAAGCATTTGGTTGAAACAAATCCACAAATATCACTATCATTTTCATATTTATCACCTCAAGCAAATATTTAAGTACACTGCTCAAAGAAATAAGGAGAACACAAAAATAACACATCCTAGATCTCAATGAATAAAATATTTCAGTTGAAAATCTTTATGTAGTAGATAGTG
>JAOUQT010052174.1:0-10774 GCA_025769995.1 Xyliphius kryptos | reverse complement strand
ACCAAAACATCAGCCAGAAAGGATGAGAACAGAGAAAAGGGGTGTGGTCACCACCTGCAGAAGCTCTCCTTTATAGGTGGGTCTTGTTAAGTGCCTCTCATTTCTACCTGTTGTCTGTTCCATTTGCACAACAAGTGAAATTGATTCACAATCAGTGTTGCACACTAACTGGACAAATTGATTTCACACAAGTGTGCTTGACTTGGAGTTACATTGTGTTGTTTGTGTTCCCTTTATTTTTCAAGCAGTGTATATAATGTTAAAAAACGAGTGCTATATTAACATTTTCATATTCCCTATGGATTTTTAGAAAATTGTTTATTTTATAACGTGCTTCCAAAAGAGGTGTTGCTTGAGTTGATTCTTTAAGTCCTAAAATATGGGTTTCAGAGCTGGGGGTAGATAAGATATGAGCTTTATATACAGACTATTAAAAAATAATTTGAAGCAAAGTACTAAAGTACAATTTCACATAACTTTTCCTAAATAGAGAAATATAATTATTGCACGTTAAATGACAGTTGTTGCACTTTGTTGCATTTCAAGGGTGTCAGGGTTGTGAGTGGTTAGTGCGCCTCTGAGGGAGGTGCTAATTGTGAAGTCTTACAGCAGAAGGAAGGAGCTAAGGTGTCTTACTATACTACACAGTACTGTGCAAATACTGTATTAATACCAAGCTTCATAAAAGTAGATTATATAGTCATTCCAACTCCATACTGAATCTAATGGATTCTAGTGCATGGATTACTTTACGAGTTTATGATGGTGTTGAGATTTGTTGTTTTATGATTTTAGTTTATTAAGGCGCCTCCTGTATACAGTATTTATAACCCAACTCAACTTCTCTGCCCAACTTTTAATTTCCCAAAATATCAGGGTAGCGCTTAATCCAATCCGCAGAATACCCATAATCATAAATCCGAAGAAGTATACGTCCTAAATGTCTACATAAAGAGGCACCAGGCACACGCCACGCCACTTCCCCATGTGTCCATCACACATCCAGCTGTGAATGTTCCATCAGGACATACAGGTGGACATCCCCAAACTTCTGCTTTTCATTGAGCAGATAGTCCATCCATCCATTATCCTCCTCTTATTGTTCTATAAGTGGCGCGGTGGGGTTCCCCATGCCCGTCAATGGGAGAACATATCGGGCACTGGGCAGATACACCCAGGACAGGGTGCCAATCCATTGCTGGGCACACACTCACACATCCACACTATACAGGGCAATTTAGAGCATTCAATTTACCTGAAGGGCGGCCTGGTGGCTTAGTGGTTAGCACATTTGCCTCTCAGCGCTGGGTATTCTCGGTTCGAATCCCAATCTGGGTGGAGTTTGCATATGCTCCCCGTGTCTGCGTGGGTTTCCTCCAGCTTCTCCGGTTTCCTCCCACATTCCAAAAACATGAAGGTAAACTAAGTGCTTTAAATTGCCCTGTATAGTGTGTGTGACTGTGTACCCAGTGATGGATTGGCGCCCTGTCCTGGGTGTATCTGCCCAGCACCCGAGACATTCTCCCGTGGATGGGCATGGGCAACACCCCCTTTAACCCTCGTAAAGGAATAAGCGGAAGATAATGAATTTACCTGGAATTCTTTTTTTAGGAATGTGGGAGGAAACTAGCGAAAACCCACGGAGAGAACATGAAAACACCCAGATTGAGATTCAAACCAGGAGCCCCCAGCACTGAAAGGCGAACGTGCAGCCCGAGCAGATAGTCTTCAAGGACAAATATTTATTCAGGGGTTTCATACACAAGCACACACACCTCCTGTTTAAACAGTTTAATATAACAACAACATGGGGTCCCAGAGAGTTCAAGCTCTCGGCCTTTTAACTGAGGGCTGTTCTCACTTCCACTCATGGCATTTTAGAATCCATCTTATTGTTCCCCATATAGACCCCTCTGCTCCATAAGAGTACTGTAGTAAAGAATGTGGACTGAAAGCCTGTGTTTACAGAACCACACAAGTGCAAACAGCAGTTTAGTTTTTTTTATTTGGAGGTCGAGTCGATGGAGAAACGTTAGCTGTGCAGACAGGATCTACATTTAAATAAAAGTTCCACTCTTGTCTTTTGCTGAAGAAAGTATAATAATACAAAAATAATCTTTTTCAGTTGTAATATTATAAGGTTTGTAAGTAAACATAATTTAAAGTTTTGAGCATTCGTTTACTTTTAGATCATGAGCCAAAAGATGACTGCATTTTGTTCTCCATCATTTGTTCCACTTTAAACAGCTTCAGTAACTACAGGTCTCAGTCCTGGGATTTTAATCCGGGAATCAACCAGGTTGGCATTTAATGAGACGAACAATACAGCGTTGGCGATCCACGATTGGAAACAAACGGGTGGAATGCAGGTGGAGCTTAAAATACACACAGTAACACTACAGACCCAAACTGGCTTTAGCCATAATCTTCCTCACTAGGAGGCCTTTGCTTCGAAAAATATATATTAGGAGTGCAAGAACAATATATTAACATACATGCACACATTCACAGAATATATCAGGAATACAGTACCTATATCACAACTAATACAGCCTCTGCAGTTACAGGGAGGTGATCAGGTCTACGCTTTCCGCAGACTTGTCTCTGTAAAGGCCGCGATGGCCGCAGGGTTTTCCTTCCGACGCCATTATTTTACTTAAATTGTAAGGCGTAGTTTACAAGTTTTTATTCTGTTGGATGAAAACCCTGCGGTCACGGTGTCTTTGCAGAGACGAGTGAAATGTACTGAAACCTCAACAGGTACAGAAACAGACGGGACGAGCTGATGGAGGTTAGGTTTTGTAAACGTCTTCACTTTATAAAGTCAGCTCCTTCTGCACCCCCCACAGGGTCTCGGCACTCTTCACCAGCTGCTTCTCCTCCTCAGGTTTCAGGGTCATTTTGATGACGTCGGTCAGACCGCTGCTGCCCAAAACGCAGGGGATGCTGAGGAACACCTCTTCATTTACACCGTGCATTCCCTGCCAAGAAAAAAAAAAAAAAAAACGTTACACAGGCTGACTTCAAAACAGGAACCTGTTCTCCATCAATTCTGCAAGATGATGCAGATATTTGAGGGAGGCATGGTGGTTAGCATGTTCGCCTCTCAGGATCCCAATTTGGGTGGAGTTTCCATGTCCTCCCCATGTGGGTTTTTTCCGGGTTCTCCGGTTTTCTCACACATTCCAAAAACATGGATTCAAGGTAAATGGAATGCTCTAAATTGCCCTGTATTAGTGTGTGTGGAGGTGTGAGTGAGTGTGTGAGAACGTCTCGGGCGCTGGGCAGATACACCCAGGACAGGGTGCCAATCCATCGCTGGGTACACACTCACTCACAGTTACACACACACACAAACACACACTATACAGGACAAATTATAGCATTCATTTTACCTTCATGTTTTTGGGATGTGGGAGGAAACCGGAGAACCCGGAGGAAACCCACGCAGACACGGGGAGAACATGCAAACTCCACCCAGATTGGTTTTTGAACCGGGAATCCAGGAGAGGCGCTAACCACTACGCCACCGTGCCACCCGAAGACGAAGGATAGATATTTGATGTTTGCCCCACATTACACTGTACAGCCTTTTTTACAATTGTTGGTTATATGTTCTAACAGGTGGCACGGGGGTGCTGGGGATCCAGGTTCAAATCCCAATCTGGGTTGTGTTTCCATGTTTCCAGTGTGTGTGGTTTTGCTCCCACGGTCCAAAAACATGGATTTAAGGTAAACTGACTGCTATAAATTGCCCCCTTTTTAATTCCCCCTATATAGTGAGTGTGTGCAGAGTGATGGACTGACACCCTGTCCTGGATGTATAGTGTCTGCCCATCACCTTAAACCTTCTACCCTGGTGCACGGTGAACACCCCACCCCAACCCCCCCACCCAACCCAACCCAAGTATGGGATTAAGTAGAAGATCTCTCACCTTGACCAGAGTGGACACTGGGTGGCATTTGTGAAGGTTCTTCAGGATGCTCTCACACAGATCAGCTACAGACATGCCAATAGCCCAGGATGTGTAGCCCTTCAGCTTGATTACCTCGTATGCACTTAAAAAAAGAACAAACATTATATTTAGTCTCTAATATCTCTATACCTAAAATACAAAAGCCCTCACTGACTCATCACTAATTCCTCCACTTCCCAAGTTCCAACAGGGCTGAAACTTGGCATTGAGATTCCCCATCATGTCCTTGAAAAAAATAGCTGCTTCTCACGTTCTTTAATTCGATGGTTCGTTCGATATCACTATCAATCGCGAGCAGATTATACCAACAAGGCTGAGACTTGGCAGATTGACTGTAGTGATCCTCACTTCCCCATATGTTTGATATCGCCACCGAATGCTACACCTGGATGGATTGGGGCCTCACGAGTAACTGCAAAGCGCCAGTCTGTGTGCATGTTCTCCCCACATCTGTGTTGGTTTCATCAAATAGCTTTGATTTCCTTCTGCAATCCAACATGGTGGGTGTGATGGCTCCATGCTTTGGGAGTTGGACTATCAATCTGAAGGATGGGGATTCACCGACGTCATCGATGTGGGACCTTGAGCAGGGAACTTAACCCTCATTGCTCCAGGGGGGCTGGATCATGGCCAACCCTGTGCTCTGACCCCAACCAACAGGTTGGAATGCACGCAAGTCACTTTGGATTAAAATGACCCGATAGAATTAATGTAAATGATAGGTTGGTAGGGTTTTACGCCATGGCAGGATTCGGGAACGGTGTTATTATTAGCAGTTAATTTAGAGTTCCTTCAGGTTGGTGAGTGTCAAAGTTAAGTATAAATGAGTTTTTATACATTTAGTCCAGATGTGCATGCTTTATTTTGGATAGACGTAACAAGTAATAACAATAATAATAATAATAATAATAATTATTGCGGCGGCACCATGGCTTAGTGGTTAGCACATTCGCCTCTCAGCACTGGGGATTCCCGGTTTGAATCCCAATCTGAGTGAAGTTTCCAAGTTCAATCTGCGTGAGTTTTCTCCGGGTTCTCCGGTTTCATCCCACATTCCCAAAAAAACAAAACAAAACATGGATTTAAGGTAAATTGTCTGCTCTAAATTGCCCTGTATAGTGTGTGGCTGTGTGAGTGAGTGTGTACCCAGCGATGGATTGGCGCCCTGTCCTGGGTGCATCTGCCCAGCGCCCAAGACGTTCTCCCTTGGATGGGCATGGGGAACCCCCCCTGTGACCCTCATAAAGGAATAAGCGAAAGATAATGAATGAATAAGTATTGCTAAAATAAATCATACAATTGTCCCTACGTGTGAAAGTTCAACTGTTTTGGGGTGTTTTCTCCTCTCTCACCCCATCGGTACAGAGATGCTGCCCCTGTAACCCAAATGATGAGAGTATCCCGACACGAGAAGCTCAAAGGCTGGATTTCAGCAGGTGAATCAAGCAACGATCCAAAAATCGAAATAAAAATGTATTTCCGCTTAAACTTCAGTAATTGCCCAACTCCATTTAATTCCAAACTTACCCCATCCATTTCCTCTTGGCCAATCGCCTTTTACTTGCAGAATTTTTTTTATTGCTGCTAAAGATTCCTGATGCACAGCACTTCTGTTTACCAGTAGAGTGCATGTGATCAGAGTCATCTAGAGGTCAGCACGATGCACTGCTTACCTGTCCACCACCGTCTTGTGAACACTTTTCCAGTCTTCTTTGTCCTTCTCTGTGCCCATTTCTGGATTGAGGTTCTGCAGACTGACACCAGCAACGTTTACTCCACTCCAAACAGGAACTGCAAGAAAAAAAACCCAGATATTATTATTAAAATCATGTTTATTAGGGGGTGGCACAGTGGCTTAGTGGTTAGCACATGCAGATAGATTGGCACCCTCTCCTGAGTGTATCCGCCCAGCGCCCCAAAATTTGTCCCCTGAGTAGAACTGGGGACTCCCCAGCAACTCTAGTTTACAATTAAGCAGAAGATAACAAATGGCTGAACGGATGTTCAGGATTGAAAAAAAGAGGTCCCCAGAGTGGAACCATCCAGACAGGAAGGACCTCTGATTGGCCAAACCCAGGACCTGCTTGCAATGTGGTAAGTGCTAAACCATATGCACCACCATATACCTCTGACCATGACATCCTAAAGCTTTCAGATTACTACAACCAACCAGCCCCCAAAATTCCCATCATGGCCCCGACTCGGACAACCAGAAACATTCTACATATAAAGGATCTTACCACTTGAGTCTCCATGCTCTCCGATCACCCAGCCGTGGCAGCTAGAAGGGTGGAGCCCCAGCTTCTCACCCATCAGGAAGCGGAAACGGGCCGAGTCCAGATTGGTGCCGCTGCCGATCACACGGTTCCTAGGAAGTCCGCTGAGCTTCCAGGCCACATAGGTCAGGATATCGACTACATTAAAGCAAGAAGCCCTTTGTTATAAAGAAGATCATGGGGTTTAAAAAAAGACACACAGTAGAGACGCTCACCGGGGTTGGACACCACCAGCATGATGCAGTTAGGGCTGTACTTCACAATGTTGGGAATAATGAACTTGAAGATGTTGACGTTCCTCTGCACCAGGTTCAGTCTGCTCTCACCCTCTTGCTGTCGAGCTCCAGCGGTCACCACCACCACCTTCGAATTAGCAGTCACACTGTAGTCTGGGAAACAAAGAAGTCAGTTCATATCTGAATGTGATGTTGTTAGGGACATTTCATGGTTTAGAGTTAGTAAGTTCACGCTCTTCACCTTTGTCAGCCACAATTTTGTGAGTCTTAAGGAAGAGACTGCCATGCTGCAAGTCCATCACCTCCCCCTTCAGTTTATCCTCCATCACATCAACCAGAGCCAGCTCATCAGTCAGCTCCTATATACACAACACAGAACAGGTCTTTGCATCACACCCATTTAGGCTCGTTTTAAACTCCTGACTGCTACGTTGCATTTTAGAGCATTTAGATTTTGTCTGTTGGTGTTTATTGCCATATCAGCAACATAAAGGCCATTTTATGGCAAGACTCAGTATCACAGACTTAAATCAGCTTCTTTATATTAAGACTTTCCAAAAACGAAAGGATTGTAGCCGGTGGGATCTTTTCAAACAATACTTTTATACGGTCAACCATATAAAAGTTATTTCTAGTGGAGGAAATTGCAGGGCATTCAACCAAGATGTGTCTAATCATTAGAGGAGTTGCACAAGAACGGCAGGTTAAAGCCTGCTCGCCAACCAGGAGGTGATGGTGGGTAAGGGCAGTATGATCGACGCGGCACCTAGTTAGAATTTTCTGGTCTACTAAGGAAGTTGGTATTACGTTTAATATCGATGATGGGAGATATTACATATGGTTTGTTTTGAGGATTGCTGGACCATTCTTCTTTCCATTTTCTTCTACAGAGAACTTTAACTAGAGGGTAGGCATCAGCGATTAGTACACATTTCTGAGCAATTTGTCTTGCTTCCTGTGCTAAAATGTCCACAACTTCATTGCCCTCTATGTCACTGTGACCAGGAATCCAGCAATAGAAAATGGAGTATCCTCGGCTGTAGAGTTCTCTGTCTGGGTGGTCTGTGTTCATGGATTCCAGCGCTTGGATGTAGGATTTGGAGTCTGTACAGATCACATACCGGTTGTGGGATACTGTTGCAGTGATTGTCACAAAGGCAGCGCCTACATGGTTGTCTGTTTTTGATCCATCTGTAAATATAAATCTGTGATTTGGGAAACTGAGTCTGACTGTATTATACAAAGACGAGCATTTAGATGAAGTGCTGTTTAAATCCTGATCTGGGTGGAGTTTTCATGTTCTCCCCACGTCTGCATGGTTTTCCTCCTGGTTCTCCCACGATCTAAAAACACGAAAGTTTAAACTGCCCCTTTAAGAACACCTTCATTAGAATTAACCTACAAATTGCAGGTTATAATTTAACTTTTTAACCATTTTGGAAATGGCCTTTACGTCACTATTCGGCCAATACGTGCTGCATCGACCGTTTTGATGTATCCAACTTTAGCTAGTTTCCCTCCTTATGGGAAACTTGTCTTTCCTATGAAACCAATACCACACAACAGAGCCCCATCTATCTCTTGTTTCTCAACATGGCCACTGCTCGACATGAAACAACAATGTTCTACAAATTCTTTCAGCAGGTACATTTTTATCAGTCGTATATTTATGGAAAGTATTGCTCTTGAACTCTGCTGTAACCTTCGTTTGCCAACATTGGAATACCTTCAGAGACGTGCTATCCATTGTTCTTGGAACCATCCATTGTTCCGTGCTATCCAGTGTTCATGGAACCATAATTATACAGGCTGCTCAACAAAACGCTGACTACATGGATACTTCTGGAGTTTATGGTGCCGATGCCAAAATAGAACCGGCAACGTTATAATGGAGAAGCGTGTGCCATTCTGTGGGTTGGCCGGTCATTTCTAAAGCTGCACCTCCATTTGAACCAATCAGCCTGGGACTATTTATCTACAAGACATGAGTGCAATCAATACCACCCTTTATTTATTGGATGCTTACACTGGATTTTAAGCTTCTTTGGTTGTTCTCACCTTAAGAAGGATGCTGATGGCAGCAGCCATTCCCACCATGCCTACACCCACCACAGTGACCTTGTTGGTGGAGCCCACAGGCTGCTCTGTGCTCACATGAGCGATCAGCTTCTCCTTGGTGGATGCCATTTTCTGTAAAAGAACAGAGAGATGTCCATAAATAAGACTTTCATTTTGTTTTATTGCTTACACTTTGTCTGGTGCACTGTAAAGGTATAAACCTGAATGGTTATAACTCTTGGCATTTTCACATGAAGTACATAAAATTATTATATTACCAGTTTAACAGGCAACAGATAAGGCCTCGATGGGGGTTTCCAAATGCCACCTTGGCTTTGTTGGTATTAATAAATGCCTCTATTTTTACTTGGGTCATGTGTGTCAGGGGTTGAGGTTAAGCTGGTAGGATTTAGGTTTAAATATTGGCCCCCAGGGGTGCATTGCCACATGGAGAAAATATTTCTAAAGGATTAAGAACTAAAAAGTTTAACATTATTATAACACACTGTGTATTTGCATTTATAGCTAATTAAAAAATACTGAATTGAACCCTTAATTTACTATAGGTGAAGGTTTTTTACTGTTCAATGTTATCAAGCTGAGTTTTATATATTTGGACCTTTATTTTCTTTATTTTACTAAACATTATACCTTCATCATATATGATTCTACAGTACATACATTATCAAATATATTTTTTTGATGATTTAAACCACCATTATACCAAATAATTATATATGAAAAAATCATGGCACTAATAGTTTAGACACTTTAAACAAAACTCATCGTTTATAAATTTTTTTAAAAGAATAGAATGCTAGTGATTCCTACAAACATTCTCTTGAGGGATCAATACATACATTCTTCTTTAGAATGTTTATTACTAGCAGTGTATACTGGATTCATATATATATATATTGTAAGAGGGGTTCACTCGTAGGGCACGTGGACATCAACAGCGATGTTCCGACTAAACGGTTTTATGTGACAGTCATGTTTGCAAGTCAAGGTCATGTGGATTTTCTTGGTCATTGATTCTGATTCAACGTTTCCTATCAGAACTTATTTCACATTTAAATAAATGTGAATTATTTTTTATGCCGCTTTGACCCAAATAAGACAAAAATTCTACATCCCTATTGTGTGTACACTTTATATTTGTTGAGGTAAATGGATCCATTCACTAACTGCAGGGTTTCAGCCTGTAAATCAGTAATGATTTGTTGTATTATTTGATTGTGTTATAAAAGTAAGGATATCCTGAGATTTTTTTTCCCTCTAAAGTTCAAGGTGATAGAAGTTAAATGTCCGGTTTTCACCTCAGCAGAGGAGGCACGCAGTATCTGGTTAAACAGCTTTATCAGTTTTAGAAACCTGGCTGACACATGAGAGGGTGTGGGAGTTACATAAACTGCTCCTGAGCTCATCTGTGCAAGTTTAAACTTGTGTAAGCATGGTCGCTACACAAAATAGTGTATTTGTCTTTTGAAACTACAGGATAAAAAGAATGATATTGTGGAAGACGTAAACAGTGCTAAATATGTTAAAACTACAAATAAATTCTAAAAAAAAAAAAAAAAAAAAAAAAAAAAAAAAACAACTTTCGTTCTTTTTTCACCTTAAGAAATAGGCAGCCACATTACATAATGATTTTTACTTAAACTGGAACCGCTACTTCGTGTTAAACCAACCGTAAAAGAGACACTTTGGCAGAGTTACTTAGATTTTTGGGGTTTTTCAAATCGAATATACACTAATTGTTAAATGCAATAATTCATTATCAGGTCACACTGAATAGATTTACATCCCTCTATGTAAATAGGTGGCGGGGTCAGCGGCGGCCTTAAACAGTGATTGAAGAACTTCTTTTGATTTTTTAGACCATCACTTCTCCAAATACATACAGAACTTCATAACTTTGTCTAGACCCACAATACATAAAAGGAGTTTTTCATAAAAAGACTGGGTGGCAGGGTGGTTTAGTGGGGATTCCTGGTTGAAAGCCCAATTTGGGTGGAGTTTCCATGTTCTCCGGTTTCCTCCTACAGTCCAAAAATAGGGATTCAAGGTAAATGGATTGCTCCAAATTGCACTGTATAGTGTGTGTTTCAATGTGTGGATATGTGAGTGAGTGTGTGCCCAGCGATGCATTGGCACCCTGTGTTGGGTGTATCTGCCCAGTGCCCGAGATGTTCTCCTCTGGATGGGCATGAGGAACACCACGGCA
>JAOUQT010052164.1:0-10775 GCA_025769995.1 Xyliphius kryptos | reverse complement strand
ATTATACAGGCACGTGGAGGCCACACACACTACTGAGCCTCATTTTAACCTGTCTTGAGGAATTTCCACTGAAGTTGAATCAGCCTGTCATTACATTTTCCACTTTGATTTTGGGTATGATTCCAAACCCTGACCTCCATGGGATAATAATTTTGATTTACATTTTGATCATTGTTAGCTTGTTTTCAACACATTTCACTATCTACTAAATAAAGATTTGAATCTGAAATATTTCATTAATTGGCTTATTTATATATTTTTATCCTGGCTTCAATTAGCTCTTGCTAAAGTCATTAGTTAAAGACAATGCACTGTGGATAGTTACATGTTGTAACTTTAACCATGAAAACATATAACTGTTTGTGTGGTATTAGTTTAAGCAAATTGTGTTTGTCTATTGTTGTGACTTAGATAAAGATCAGAACACATTTGTTGACCAATTTATGCATAAATCCAAGAAATACCAAAGGGTTCACATACATTTTCTTGCAACATCTTTCTTTTTCATTTCATTTTCATGGTCTAGGTGTGCATATGAATGCCACAGATGCAAATGTAAATGTATTGCCTTCTAAGTTACACTTTATTGGTGCAAGACTAAATTGTAATGCATCTTTTTCCTCTTAACCTTCCCGACTGAATACGCTTTACTGTATACTTTTGTTCCCTTAAAATGTATAACTGAGAAAGAAAAAAATAAAAAATAAAAAAATAAAAAAAAACTCTCTTAGATGCATCTGGTCTTAGTTTTTCTTGCTGCGTAATATGACTGTAATAGAAACTAAAAAGTAAATGCGTGGTAAATTCACTTTTAATATGATATTTAAACAATGCTTCAAAAACAACTTTAAACTCACAGCATATTAGTACACATTTGTATAACTTACGTTCTGCTGTATTTTGTGGCAGAAACAATCAAGTGGAGTCTTTGGAGAGAATCGATTAGCTCTCCTCCAGCATCTTTAGTAGAATGTAGCTGCTTAGACACACGACCATAAAACTTTTGCAGTTCATCTTCTTGTATTTCTCTGTAAAAAAATATAAATAAATAAAAAACAATATAAACCAGGAACTATCCATTTCGTTTTAACCCAACAATCGAGCCAGCAATTTAAATTTCTTTATAAAGCACGTGTCAATTGCAGGTGGGTGATTTAATATGACATTCTACTAAATTAGTATAAATACATGTAATACACAGGTCTAAGCACAGTATGTGTTTTTTGGATTAAATGGTGGGTTTGTAGATAAAAGCCATTAATTGGCTTAGTTATTTATTTTTATCCTGGCTCCAATTAGCAATTAGTAGATAGAAGCCAGATGCTTGTTTTTGTAAAACCAACAGTCTAAAGAGAGTAAAAAATTAAAAAATGTATATAAAATGAAAACAGTGATTTAGCAATTAATAGAACAAACTAGATCTGCGCATACATTTTTAAGGTGCAAATCATATTTTTACACAAGCTGTGAAAATAAACCCTATAATTGTAAATAATTATTTTTTTAAGCCCACTTATATCAATCAGGATTACAAACGGTGTTACAGCCTTTTCCAGCTATTACTGAGTAAGAGGCCATCAGTTGACCATACATAATTAAATTGGACAATTGCAGTGAACATGCATTACTTAGCAACACACACTTGAAAGTCAATGTATTATGAATCCTGCTTTCTTATTAGATTTATATTTTATGTTTATTATTATACTTACCATATGAATTCTCTGTGTATTTTTACATTTACAGACCCATCTGTTTATATTTTTGATACACAAAGCAGATAGTGACATGGAAAATTATTAGTATTGTTCTCGTACAATTAAGATGAGACAAAGCAGGGCTACTGGAAATTTTGAACATTGTATTTAACTCTGTTGACCACATCAGCATTGTAATACTTCACCTGTACTCACAGGATGCTGGTGGCTGGACAGTTTTGATTAGTGGCCTATTCTCCGTCTAACGGTGTCTTTGAGGTAAATAAAAAAATTAGGACCACTAGTTGCTTCTGATCAGTTCATACCAGCACAACATACACTGACACACATTAACACACCACCTCTATTTTACTGTCATTGCAGCGTGCTTAACATAATACCAGCTCTTTGGTAATAGTGTTCTGACTATTGTAAAATAAAGTAATGTTGACTTACAATAATATGCTGGAAAATAGTAGGCCTACAATATGTTACTGCAGAAGTACAAAGTGTACCTATAGTAAAACTGATAAAATAAGCAATTCGTTTAGATAAACGGAGGTAATAAAGTAACCAGTGAGGGAATAAACAAAAAAATATTCACTCTATGAGAGAATTTGCCTGTTAGCCAGTGTGCTTTAAATAAAAAAAAGGCTTTTGTGAGACTTGTTTTAAGTATAAACAGTAATTAACCGTTGTTTTAATGTTTTACAGCGTCATTAACTACTAAATTACTTGGGGGAATGTTTATAACACAACTAACAAGCTAATACTACAGTATGTTACAGTTTCACTGATAATCCAGACTGATAGTAAGTGTCGTGTAAACATCACTGATCACTTAATAGTTCAGTTTTGACAGACTTCGTTAGCGAGGAAATATCTTACCTTGCTTGTTTGATCAGACTCTCTGTTCCGGAAGCGTACATAATGACGCGAAAACGTGTTAACGTTTAAGAAAATACATTAAACGTTTAAAATAACACAAAAAAGACGTACAGCTGAAAACACACCGCTATGTTCTTTCATCCGGACTACAAATCACATGACATTATCCTCTTCCGTATTGAAAGTCACGTGGGAATAATAAAGCCTTTTGGTCGCTGGGTACAAACTGGTCGTGAAACTCAGAATACAGTTGAAGTAACGAATTAATTATGGTTTTAATCACCGATTAACATCCCATAATGTTATTTACAGCTGATACACACCGTAAATCGCTGTGTGAAACTATGAGAAAGCAATGTAAATTGATATACATGCCGTACAGATGCATTGATTGTATTTTGTAATAAGCTGTGGATTATTGGATTGGTCCTTTAGCCTGTCTGTCACGTGGGCCATTTGAGAAATGTAATTATTCAGTCAGCTCTGCTCAACTCAAAAGCTTGCTGTTTCTGCATAGTTATTTTGTGTTTTATCTTAGCACCAATCTTCCATTCATCCATTATGTTCCACTTATTCCTTTACTAGGATCACGTGGGGTTCTCCATGCCAATCCAGGGGCGAGCATCTCGGGAACTGGGCACCCAGGCACACCTAGGACAGGGCGCCAATCCATTGCTGGGCACCCTCACTCACACATCCACACACAAAAACTATACAGGGCAATTTAGAGCATTCAGTTTACCTGGAATCCATGTTTTTGGATTGTGGGAGAAATCCCTAGAACACAGAGAAACCTACGCGGACATGGGGAGAACACGAAAACTATACCCAGATTGGGAGAGGCAAATGAGTGCCACAACCGTGCCACTCCGGCACCAATCTTGTTATATCATTTTGATTTTTATTGTACCATATAGATACTTTTGTGTGTGTACCAGCACAACACACACAAACACACCACCACATCAGTATCACTGCAGTACTGAGAATCAAAATACATAGTAAAGCAGACTAAAAGTATGTGGAGAAAGAGATGGACTACAGAATTTAATTGTAGATTTATCTGTATGATCAGTGGAATGAAAAACAGGCAGTGAGTGTAGAACTGAGGTGTATCTAATGAAATGGCTGGTGAATGCATGTTGTATTTTGATAACAAAGCTTAAACAAAGTACACTGCTTAAAAAATAAAGAGAACACTCAAAAAACACATTCTAGATCCCAAAAAATTTAATATTTCAGTTGAAAACCAATATTTAGTAGATAGTGGAATGCTTTAAGAACAATGTAACATAAAAATGATCAAAATGTAAATCAAAATTATTACCCCATGGAGGTCTGGATTTGGAATCATACCCAAAATCAAAGTGGGAAATGAAATGACAGGCTGATCCAACTTCAGTGAAAATTCCTCAAGACAAGTTAAAATAAGGTTCAGTAGTGTGTGTGGCCTCCACGTGTCGGTATGACCACCCTACAACGCCTGGAAATGGAATTGGAGATTGGAATTGGAGTTACATTGTGTTGTTTAAGTGTTCCCTTTATTTTTTGAGCAGTGTATATTCAACGAACCAGATAAAACATCATTAACGTGATGTCAGCAAGTTCATTCTAAGGTTCGGCAAAGAGAAAATCTAGCACTATAGACTTGTTTCTTTGATAAAATTCACAAGGTTCCACACTGAATTCAGACCAGGCCCTGGCTCGCATTTTGTTCTCATTTACTTTAAAAATGCCCTTTGTTATTGAGTTCTTTCACACCCAACCCTACAATGCTTTGCTTAACCTTTTGGTATAAGGTTTCACATCAGAGTAGGACATTTGATTTGCTGTATATCAACAGGAAAAAACAAAATGCCAGTGAGGATTTGTGTACTTGCTTTGGATAAGTGTTTGTGTATATTTACATCCATAAAACACTCATTATGTTCACACATAATACATATAAAACAAATACCTGGGACATTTTCCTTAAAACTGTTCAGACTTAGAACACTGTAAAGCTGCTTTAAAACAGTGTACTACTGTAAAACACACAATAAAAATAAATAAACGTAAACTTAAAAGTCATTCTAAAACAAATTTTTCAAAGCCCACTAATAAGACCCTCCTCCAAACTACTCTTGAACAAAGCTGAAAGTATGGATTTGTCCGAAAATGTCCATGGTGTGTGATCATATACTGTACACACGTAGCAGTGGAACTAAATAAAACATTTGAATGCAATAGTTAAGAGGGTTGTCCATATAGTTATACAGTATTTGGGCTGGTTATACTGTACTTCACCCTTCAAGTTACAGAATTTATAGGTGGGTTATAATCATGCCAGTATTCATACTGCTATACTTTTGGTGGCAGATAAACCAGTATACAGCTTTGTAAGTTTTTCAGCTCTAATACATCAAAAGGTTAAAAATGTTCCATTTGGTTTCAGTATGTTCTAGAAGTTTGTACATGGTAGCAATGAAGACAGATTTTAGCATGTGCACACATAAGCAAAACAGTGCGTGCAGTTGTGAATATGAATTCTGTAAATTCGAAATTGTTTAAATATGATCAGACACAATAGTGAAGGGTCTCTACACCTGAAAATCTAAAAGACTGCAACATAATAAATTTAAAAAAAAAGTAGAGTCACATTGACTTACTTATACAAAATGACTGGTCTTTGCTACTTAACCCGAAGCAAAGTGTTATTCTGCCATTTCATTGCTTAATTTTTTTGGTCATCCAGCTCAGAAATAAGCCAGTATAAATATCAAATTACCATAAAGACATTTGTAATGAAGTTTCAAAAAGACACTTGGCCACATTTTTTTTTTAACAGTGAGCAAAAATGATATCACCGATAACTACTAAGTAGTGAAAGCAATCAGTTTATTAAACACAAATTTAATAAAAAAAAAGGTTTAGTGTAGGAACACTTGTTTATATGAAAAACATCTAAACACAAATCATATCAGATTAGCCAACAAAAATAATTTCTGGATTGCTGATAGACATTTGTAAAACTAGTGGATTTTTAGAATTTAGTTCAAACTAATTCAGCCAGTTTAAAAAACAAGACACAACTTTACAACCAAGTGCTTGCTTTATTATATTTAAATTCTCGCCATTTTGGACCTCACATCTGAGAACACAGAAAAATCTAAATCTCAAGATCAATATCAGTGAAACTTTGAAGTACTTCATTAGTAAGGCAGAGGAACATAAGATGAAATACACTGTGACATATATAATAACATAGCACAGTTTTAATTTATTCAATTTCACTATCTGCTTTGTCCTGGTGAGGGCTGTGATTGGTCAGAAGTAAACTGAATAGAGTAAAATCCAGTCACATGTTGACAATGATTGTTTTAACGACCAAACATTTTGACTAGACAGTCCCCACTTCTTGTTTTAAAATAAAATCAGACTAAACCCAGACAGACACTGTGGACATACCAAATTTATGGCAGAATACAATAGTGAGACGCTGAGATAAACAAGCGATCAGTTTCAAACTTTCTTTAGACATTCAGCAGACAGCCCCATCTTCCTCTCAGATAAAGATTAATGTACCAATAAATATTAAAATATAACTGAACATGTTCTCTGATTTAATAGTTCTATCGCGTGCAGAGTAAATTACGCTACCAAGTAACATTAATGTCTGGAATAAAATTTGTTTTCATTTTCATTCTTCATTGGTTTCCTGTTTAACTTCCGTGCAATTTAAACTTTAATTTACAACTATAGTCAAATATTCGGTAACAGATCCAATTCTAATTAAATTCTGTTCTTTAATAATTTTTTTAAATGACATTAAATTCACACAGGCTTAAAGGGGAACAAACATTCACACATTTTACTGAACCTAATAGAACAATCATAAAAAGTGGGCCATAAAAGTGTTGTGGCTCATTTTAATATTTCGTTTGTTCTTGTCAAAAAAATTAATTCAGCAAAAACTATTTAATTGGTTTTAAGGATCTATAGAAATATAGAAATATGGCCCCTACCAAGGATGTGTGAAAAATTAAAGGCATTGCGTAGGATTCAGGAGGCTCCAAAAGTAGACACTGAATATAGTAAAGCATAGATCATTGTTTTTTAGTGTGTATTTACCTGTAACTGCAAACCTTTGTCTGTTTACTTGTGAGAATAAACCATTTCTATCTACATAAGTGGGTCGCCTTCCAGAACACATCAATGTTTCTACAGCAGTCGCTTTACTTGCAGCTGTTTACAACCTGATATATATTTCAGAAGTTGTACTTAATTATGGTTAAAACCTAGCCACTGTTTGCCATTAAATTCTACATACTGCCTCTTTAAAAAGGTGTGTCCAAACATTTGCATGAGACTGTATTATATATTGTGACTGCTTTGCCGCAATCAAACACTGATTTTTAAGTGAGAGGTGGAGCCAGGGAAGCAGATGAGGTAATAGATTCAACCTGTATCTGCTCTGTGGTGTCTGTGAGAGTGAGGAAGAATAGTGAGAGAAGAATGGAAAGGTGTTTTACTCCTATTGCCATATGTGTATGAAGTCAAGTTTCTAGCCAGGCATTTCTAATAACTGTACTTCCAACTCTTTGGAAACAGTTCGGGTAAAGTATTTTTTTGTTGCATGACTGTGCCTCAGTTCTTAATGCACGATCCTTAAATGCATAGTTAAGTGAGCTTGGGATTTTAAAAAGATTAACTCACACTAAACTTCAACCCCAACTGACAAAATGAAGATCGTGAGAGCTGGGCTCCGCTATCCATCAGCGATTTCCAAGGACAAATCTAAAATTTTATAGATATGCTTTCCACAAAAAGTGGAAACTGTTTTAACTGCAAAAAAGAGATAAACTGGGATGACATGAAAGCTCTTGTAGGTGTAATATATAAGTGTCCTAGTACTTTTGTCCATTTATTACATTTTAATGCTTCTCTGTAACAGTGATAAACCATTTTAACAATGTACTTACTTTGCATGTAAGGGACCTAAATTTTTTTGAATGCTACCAAAATGTTACTTTTTTTCTTTTTACATAACATACAATCCTAAAAGTCACCAAAGAAATTGTATCGACATTTTAAAAAGCATTCAACAGTCATTCAGTACCTCCCAAAATCGTTACACATTTAGAGGAAGGCTGACAGCGAAAAACGAGCCTTTCTACTTTTATCTGTTACATTCCTGGGTCTTTACAAATAAAACTGAAAACATGTTTGGTTGTTAGTAGTCCATCTAAATACATAAATACTTTAGCATTTGTACTATTTGTAAGTGGCTTAATTCTTTTTGATAATCTCAATCTGTTTCCATTTATTTATTTTGATTTACAATTGAGCTGAAGAGTTGAGAGATATTGCTCTTGCTCAAGAACTTCACAACAACAGAGCAGAGAACAATACCTTATAACTATACACATAATAGTTTAAAGCCATAACCTCTGAGCCATTACCGTCTAGTCAACGGTGGTCTTTTTATCACAAAGATTAGTCCTATTATGGATCTGAACATAGAGATCTAAGCAAAGCATTAACTGAATATGACAATTTTTCACACGCACATGATTAAATAGAGCCTTGAACCACAGTGAACAAAAGCTACATACATTCAATTAATTAGTTTTAATAATACAAACTAATTAGAGAACGGACATTTAACAAGAATTGTATAACTGTCCACTATAAAAAAATACTTTATAGCATGTGAAGGAAAATGTAGGAACTAAGAAAATGCATCTCCAAATTGTCTTTATGAACAATTCATGAAATATTTGGTTACAAAACAACAATCCAATTTCCAAAAAGCTGGTGATATGGATGTAGCACACAATCATTAGTTGAGTTCCCCCAGAAATGACAGAAACCTGAGGTAACTAAACTTCCAATGTTTTAACACAAAATGCTTTGATTGGATGACGCCAGAGCTCCCACACAAAAATAGCTGCTTACATATTGGTCCCACCCAAACCCAGAGTAAGTACTGTATTTTTCTGTACCCTGTGGGGAACTCTGTGGCAGCATGCATCCTGCATTAAAAGGAACAACGAAATTTAAACCGTATCAGCATTTGCATTTTAAGGCATAAAGATTAATGCTTTTTAACTTATAACTGCCCTTTATATGCATCCTGCTGCTCTTTCAGACAAAAAAAAGACTCTAAAGACCTATGATCCATGATGGACATCTTTGCTCACAAAAGTCTCTTAGTAAAACAATACAAAAAAAAGAAACCAAACACCACAAATTCTTTCCCCACAATGATAATGGCAGTTTGGGCTAACAATTGTTCGGGGGTAACTTTAAGAATCCTCTCGTACTTCACTCACTCTACTTATTCTTTGGACTCCTGGGTCATTGCCACAATGACAGGCTGAGGTACTGATGCAACACCATCGTCCCCCATCTTGGGCCTTTTAGGCTCTGGCTCCAGCAGACTGCCTTTATTCATCTCCACACTTGAGGGCCTGTTTACTAGCACTGGGGGGGAGGTTGAGGCCTGTGCTGCAAGGATCTGAAGAGGATTTGTAAGAGCTAAAAACAAAACAGAGGTACATTTCAATTAATTACGATCCATCCAAAACAGATCAAAACTCCTTCTATTTTAATATGGTAGTAAAAAATGTTCTTCATTAGTTTTAGAATGTCTATTAAACAAAAACAGATAGAAAGAAATAGACAAAATACTGTACATTTAATTTGATCCAATTTATTATCTGCAATCACAATATGTGCATAAATTTAATCGTAGACTTTGTCAGGTCTCAAAAGCAGATATAGTGAACCAAACCTAACATTCAAAAACAGTTCTGTAGGGCCAAGTTAGGAATTTAAAGAATATCCCTGATGCATTTATGATATATTTTAATGACCAAAAGAGGACAAACAGACAATGACACATGTTTATATCTTCCAAAGTCTGCATAATAAGCATAAATAAAATTGTGCGTTGGCTGGATGCAGGAACTAGTGATTAAATGATTGCTTGCTAAACTGCGGTAAAATTCCCATCATGTTAAATCACAAAACAGACTCTAAAGGGTTGTAAATAGATTTTTATAAAAATACAGTCTTGCAGGAAGTGCAGGAACTGGAATGTTTAAGACCATGGAATGAACTAGTCCAAGTCATTGTTTACACGATATTGATTAAATAATTTCTTATTTTAACCAGAGATCTAAATTTTAAGTTCGAGTTTTCAAATCTGTCCGGTAAAGCAATCTTAATTCAATCTTGATGTTATTGCTTACATTTAATTAGTTTATGTTGAAGTGCTAATTTTCCCAAATCAGAGTTTGCATACCAATACTGCATCTGGTGTACGGATATCCCTAACGTGCAAACTTCTTCAAAGAGATGAAAAATATAGAACGACACCCACAATTTTTTTGTTTTCTCAACCTCATTACTTTTCAAATGAACATTATCTATTAAAATTTAAATAAGCCTGTTTAACTACCATATGTACAATTATATATATATCTACCATAAGTGTTGGGTGAGATGCTGGCAGTGGGCAACGCATGTTTGCCATTCTGTGTGATGGGTTGGACAGGAAGTTGATGCTGTCCCATAGACACAGAGTTCTGATGCAGGACACTGAAATTTGACTGCCCCCTAGAGCCTAAGCTCAGATGGCTGCCCACAGCCTGGATCACCCGGCTGCCTATAGGTATTGTGACGGGGGACGTCATCTCCTCCATACCTGTGCAGGAAAAAGAGGCGGTTAAATACAAATACAGACACATACTAATGTAATTCAAACATTACATAAATGTTTACAAATAAGCAGATTTGATCCTAAAATATCCCTTAGGCAGAGTTTTCTGACTTTCCTGCTGTTATATAATCACAGCCTGCACTTACATTAGAGGAAAACAGATTCAGTGTGTCTAAAGAATGATTTAAATACAAATATTGTTTCAGACTGTTTAAAATAATTTCCAGATTTTAAACCAATTGTTGCATCCATCTGGTAATTTGGGTGCAGGCAGTAAAACCATCAGTAGTACACAGTTCATACATCTCTGTAGCTTTTTTTCTGCTACATATAGATTTTAGCACTTAATGTCTTTACATTGCCTTACATTGAAGTGTATTACAAATAACACACACATTATATGTTTTATATATATATATATATATATATATATATATACACACACACACACACACACACACACACACACACACACAATAAACCAT
>JAOUQT010052155.1:0-10775 GCA_025769995.1 Xyliphius kryptos | reverse complement strand
CCCAGATAAGGATTCGAACCGGGAATCCCCAGCGCTGAGAGGCGAATGTGCTAACCACTAAGCCACCGTGCAGCCCTAAAGTTTATATATTCACACCAATAATATAACGATAGCAAAGGGACAGAACAGACAATCACATAGCTTCTGATAAAGTTCATACCAAACACCTAAACAGAGAAAACATTTAAGCTAAGTGATTTTGACAGTAGCATAACTATTGGTGCCAGGTTTTCTAATTCTTGGATTTGCATACACAACTGTCTTTATTGTTAAATATAAATGATACATAAAAAGGAAACAAGTTAGCACCTGTTCTGAGGGTAGAAATTTTCTGCCAAGACTGTTTAGAGCTGACAAAAAGTTTATGGCACAACAGTGGTGAGCAGAGAAGCATAGCAGAATACAGCAAAAGAACACAAAGAGAACACAAAGGCAAAAGGAAAAGATCACTATTTTTAACATATAATTTTTAAGCTAATTCTTCTTTACACTTCTATCTTTGTGACAATATTAAAATAAAATTAACCACCTTCAGCATGTGAATTTTCATGACATCTGCTTTGAATAAAATGATAAAAGAAATCTAACTAAACATTTATGCTCAAAATAAATCAACAGTTAAGCAGCAGCCACAATTAGGTTCTAAGAGAAATAAAGTGCAAATTAGAAAGCGATGACATAGTGAAAGAACTCACCAATTAACTCCTTATTTCTCACATCTAGTGCCATGTTTCTTAAGGCTGTAGCCACTGCACACACTACACGGTCATTATCTATCCTCAGGAGCTCAACAAGAATTGGTAGACCTTTTTCTTTTCTCACCGCAGCACGGATGTACACTGACCACTGAAAAACAATATAAGCATAAAACGAAATGTTACTTAAACCCTAGTAAGCATGAAAAAATTACATTTTAAAATATATATCTATGTTTTTTTTTAACAGTCAACTTTGCAAAAAATACTTTGTGTTTTAAATAATTACCTTGATTCTATATATTAATTATAAACTTAAATGTGATGCCCCAACAAACACATACACAAACATGAACGCACGTACAAACAAATAAACACGCACACAAAGTTCTCAGACACGATTACCAAATCATATTTTCTTATATGGGATGCACAGGGGCTTAGTGGTTAAGATGTTCACCTCTCAGTGCTGGGGATCCAGAATTTAATCCCGTTTTCATGTTCCCTCTATGTCCATATAAGTTTTCTCCAAATTCTCCAGTTTTCTCCCACAGTCCAAAAACATAGATTCAAGATAAAGTGGTTGCCTTAAATTCCCCCATAGTGTGTTTGTGTGTGAGTGAGTGCCCAGGGATAGATTGGCGCCCTCTCCTGGGTGTATCTGTCCAGGAACTGAAATGTTCTCCTTGACCCTCCCTTCAACCCCAGTATAGAATTATGCAGAAAATAATGGATGGACAGATGAATAAACATTTTCTAATACTTTTAAATCATTTTAGCATTTGGTTACTGTAGTCTGATGTGGATAAAAGTCAATCAAGCACACACAATAAACTTTGTATAAAAGTGTCTGCTAAATGACAAAATGTCAATGTGTCTGCCAAGTTACACTGTTGTAGTGTGTGCAGAATGAAGCATTGTCCTCCACAAATAACATGGAGCTTGACAGCAGGATATGTCTCACCAAATACCAATATGTGAATCCACATTAATGGTCCCTTCACACATCTGCATGTGTTGTAGGTGGGAATAGGTTTGCACCCTCATGACATCACATATGCCTGTTTTTTTTTACTTTTTTATTGTAATCAGGGGAATTTTTTGGCAAATTAAATAGAAAAGTGGACCTGTCTGTCCATAGACCATGGTCCATTGTTTAACCTATGCTTAATCTCAGGTGATGTTAGCCCAAGAATACTTGCATTTCTGCTGAAAAACTAGTGTTTCTGCTCAAAATGTGGTTATGGTTTTATTTCTGCATAATCCAGTTAAAATTTGGGGAAAATAAGTATGTAGTAGTAAACTATGTTAAGTGACAACAGTTTTTCAAAGAGCTCCTGTCTCAATTACTGTAGTATGACGTTTTTAGAACACTGAATTTTTAATTGTCACACATATTCAGCAGTAGTTTTCAGCCTGTGCTTTTACACACTAGATTTATCCTGACTTTCTAAATCTTTTATAAACATTGTTTAAAGTGGATGGTGAAAGTGAAAATTTTATCAAAATTTTATCTTTTTAACTACATCACTTTTCTTATAGTAGATAGTTATTACATATTTATTACATAGTTTCCTACAAAGTGGTGACCCACAACCCATACTTTCTAGCAAAGTCTAAATCCTTGGTAGGTGCTCATTTCATACTTGTATAGCTAGCTGACCTCACCTGTTACCTGTTAACTGTATCCTTATACTGTAGATGTCTTACTGTAATCCTTTCTGTTTTATTTTGCCTTATATTTTAGTGATCATGTTGCATCAGTCGCTAATTTAATAATTGAAAACAATTATTTTAATTGTTGCTTTGTATCAATATCTGTAACGTTTTTAGTTTACTTGATTGGTTACCAACCTCAAAAATATTCTTAATTGAAATAAGGTTTCTATATTTTACATTTTTTGCTATCGCACCAACTTTGTACACTGACATTTTATATGGTATGCTTTGATTTTGTGATAACTGGAGGACATGTTCCTGCAGTGTGCTATAGAGGATTAATAGAAAACTGCATGCATTAATTATAGAAGGTCAAAGATACAAGTTAAATATATACTTATTTTTTTTCAATAAGGATGTCTATAAAAGCCAATATTTTTTGTAATACTTTTTCTGTATTATGATATTTTATTTTAAATAATCGGCATCATGTATATTACTATTGAGTGCATTATTAAAAACAGCCTTAAAACTGATTTTTGGTAATCAGTAGCACATCCTCCATGGTATATTTACTTAAAGAACACTAATGTGAACAAACACGAGCCAGATGAAAAGGGTGGAGTTAATAACATGCATTAGTTTTCCAGCATTTTTATGTTTACCTACCACAAATACCAAGCAAAAGAGAGGAATTTCTTATTTAATCCCAAATGAAAACATTTAATCTTGCAGCACGGTACAAAACACTACAGGACTTTAGTCACATCTATCCCTGATGCTTGTCTCTCTTCATCTCCTGCCTGACGATATCGATCTGACAATGGCACCCTGGACAGATCATGTTATAGCATCAGAGCTCAGGCAAGCTTTTGTCTCGAAACCTAATTGAGAAAAACTTCAAGGAAAGGAGGGAGAGAAACACTGTGATTGGTTTAAATATGTCTGAAAAGCGTGTCATTTCCAATTTCACAGTTCCTCCTCCTAAGTCTGATAGAACAGATAGTAAACACACTCCATTTCCCTTGGCAGGAAAAATTTGCTGCATCACACCCATTCACACTGAGATTTAACTGACAAATACCCAAAGACATAAAACATGCATCCTATTTAGGACCTACTAACTGCCTCTGGCTTTTGAAAATAATTTAACAAAAAAAACAAAAAAAATAAAAATATTTTTTCCCAGCACAATTTCAGTAACCACTTTATTTATGATAGTTAATCAAGTGTTTATTACATTTTAAAATTGCTTACCATTAACAGATATTTATATGTGTGAACATTGTTTTTCATTTATAGCTATGTAGTGTACCACCTGACGTATGTTTTTTTTTGTATGGATCATATATGCATACGTTATTTGTTGTATCAGTTATCAGCTTTGTGTGGTATGTAGGGTGAACTTATTATTTGTCTCTTGTGGTTTCTGTCCAGTAAAGTCCAACAAGCTGCATGCCAGCATGCCATGCACCATGAAAACATATGAATACAGTTTTAATGATTTACCTTCCAGCTTCCTGCAGCCAGATTTTGCAAAGCACCAGCTGCTCCCTCCAGAGTATCTGGGTTCGAGCACTCAGACAATAGTGTGAGGTACGGCTTCACAATAGAGGGATGCCACAACATCTGAATTCCTTTAGGTGGCTCAGTTGTGTCTGGAAGAGGTCCTACACCATCCCACTAAAGTATAGGATACAGGGAAATAATAATTAGAAAATGTAATTTATGTAAATCAATACAGCTGAATGTTAATAATCACCCAATACAATCTACACACAATAACTGCATAACTGTTATTATTCAGAAATGCACTATGTAGAAATTAATATCTGATTGGTTGAAGCAATAGATTTACAAGAAATTTACACTTATTTAATGCTACTGATGCCAGAAAAGTAAATTTTGAAGGCCTAGGTATAAAAATTTAAAGCCTGGCAACCAGTAATGCTGGAATGTGATCCGCTAAATGCTCTAATAAAGAAATACGGTAACATACAGTATTTATGAATGATAAAACACAATTAACATGTGTTTTTAGGCATTCAGAGAAGGCCCTAATGGGCTATTATAAGGTAAACAATGGGTATGCTCCCAAAAACCCAATATCAAAGGTTTTACCTCTAAATGAGGTGTATATATGCACCTAATCTCTTCATCTAAATGAGCCTGTATGACTAACATCTTACTTTTAACATCTGAATTGTTCATATTTAGCTTTGTAAAAAGCTTGTTTTCTTCATTTCTGAGAAACTTGCCTTAATGTGAGACTTCATAGGTATGAAGGCTAAGCTAACCCAAAGGCACATTAGGAAAGCATATCCCGAAGCTATCCTACATCAGCAGGAAAAAAAATCAAAATGTAATATTTGAACCACAGCTAGAGTGAAAATGGAAGACTGCTTTAGAAGCTAATACTTGAACCTTGTTTTTTAAAATAGCAACTATTTTGGCCCTGATGTAACTACTTATTGCACGCCCTAAATGACACCACTGATTAGGAAAGCATAGGCCACACCTCTTATTGTGTGACTGACAGATGGAGCGGCCATGTCATTGAAACATGGCCACATAGCTGTCAACCAGATTACATCGTTACAGAAGATGCCCTTATCATTTGTCTAACTGACAAAGAGACCAAACTCTCTTTACTTTCCCCAGCCAGGACATTAAATCTCCAAGGGGAGGCTGACATGACCATGGATAGAAAAGCAAAAATGTACTGGTAAGTTGTAGTCTATGAACAGGTTTGGACTATGAATGCATTAACAAGAGATTATTAAATTATTAAGTTATTTTGCTGACGCATTTATCCAAAGCGACTTACAAGTATCCCAACTTAATGGTTGGGGTCTGAACACAGGGTTGATACAGCACCCTGGAGCAATGAGGGTTAAGGGTCTTGCTCAAGGACCCACATTGGGAACTTCAATGGACCAGGGATTTGAATCCCCAACCTTCAGATTGACAGTCCAACACCCTAACCACTGAGCTACCACTTCTCCACTGAGCACTGTAAGGCAAACTGTTAAATTACAAGTTACCTTCCCTAGCAACAAATTACTTGTAAGACAAATTATTTTCAGAATATTTAAAATCAATTCAAAGGAATAATAAAGCAATAAGACACAAGAGGGCGTTCATTATTGTAAATAAATCATGAGAAAGAGGTGTTGTTAGTTAGGAGGCGAAGCTTATATAATACTTAATAACTACACTATAAATCATGATTGTAGGTAAACAATAGGTGTACAAAAAGCATTGTACCTTTAAATCACTATTATACACAATATGATGTTAAGTATATTATGGATTTTGCATTTAGTCTCTTTTTTTATGCCTGACAGCAGTTTAATTTGCCTATTTAAATCTGTGACCATGTATAGTGGATTAGCCTGGATTTAGGCTGTTAAAGTAGACTTAAATTTGAATGGCAAAAGAATTATGTTTAACAATCCAGATTTGATGAACAGACAGACTGCTTAGTTTAAAAATACAGTTTAAAAATACAGTTATTTGTTAGCACTGAAACAAGCTTGCTAACCTAAGTAGGTTCAGCATAGTACAATACTACACATCGTGCCTTTGTTAATGGCTGTCTATCACTAAATACTCAGGCAGGATGTGGAGTGGGAGATGAAGTGATGCCAGAGCACAGCCAGGGGCTTGTGAGATCCACACTGAGCCTCTGAAAAGGATTACAAATGTCAAGGATGCAGAAAATGCTAATATAGCTAGCAAATCCACAGCTGCATTTGCTACAGCCTTGTATAAGACTCAGACGCAGCTACAGACACATCAAGCAACCTTACCAAAAATGAAGAAAAATGATAAGGGATAACTTTGTATGAGCTCAGTGTAGACTGACCTAGTTTTCAGACAGACTTACTCACAAAACACCTCAGCATGAATGTATAAAACCATTTCTTTCAATTATTAATGAGTGTATGCTCACTGCCTGATTCTTTGTCCCAGCATTAACTCTGTCACTCAATTGCTTGGTGCAAGAGAAAGTAATACCCAAGAGAATGAGTGAGAAAAAGAAAGAAAGAGAGAGTGAGTGTTGAATTTACAGTCTCTTAACACATTTTATGAAATTGTGCACTGATCATTTACAACAGAGCCACCAGAACGTGTAGCATTCCTTCATTAATCACTCAATCACACACCCGAAACGAAATGTTGTTTTGTGCCACAGCAGGAAATCCATTTTTCATTTACAGAATTTGTGCACAAAATCTCTTTTACTACAAAAACATTCTTCACACAGTCACCCTTCTTAATGAACATATCAATTTTATTCATAGCAAGTTCAATACTATGTCATTACTAGCACTAGGTCATGTTTAGCGGTTTTACAGTCTGAGATAAGATAATAATCAGAACAGCAACCAAATAATTAGGAGCCTAAAAAAACATGTGCTGTATATTTTACAAGGATTTTTTTTTCTCAAGTAAAAATAAAAAAAAACATTGTAACAGCGTAAACAGCAAGTGTAAAAACACATGCAGTAAAATGTAAGTGCTATCTATGCACCAGGAAAACCACAGTTATGTAATAATCAGGCAAAGCAGTATAATGATTCATTTTAATCAGAATCTTCTACACATCAATTTATTCAATTATCCGAATGACATTTACGCTTTTTTAAGCTTTAATTAAAAACATTAAACTAATTAACATCTTGTAATGGTAATGCTTCATAGATAGAATGGGTAAAATTAATGAACTAATGTCGAACTACTAAAAAATGAATGAATGTTTAATAAAATAGTATTAAATAGAATAAAATATTTTAATGGTTCACTAAATGACCAGAAGTTTGTGGTTAACCTTGTCATTTTAAAGGCCTTGGTCTAGTTTAGTTATTTTTAGTGAAGTGTTGAGTTAATGCTTTGTGTGTAATGGCATTTTTGAAGCTTACATTTTATTCAAAATGTTGAATGACATTTTTTGGTGCAGCATGCTTGTGCCCATCAATTTTAGTGTAAATGAAAGTGTAAAGACTACATATCTCCTCAAACCCAACTTTCCCACACACCTTTTGAATTATTTAAAAGAATAAATGTAAGCCATGCTTTCTTGTATTATGTCACTTATGCGGTTTCAATTGATTGGCTCTATGATCTTCCTGTAATAGCTGGATAGGTCTTACTGGAACAACTTCTGATTAATGTCAGTGGTTATGTAAAGAGATGCGGGCAACATGGTGGCACAGGGGCAAGAACTTCCTCTTTATTTTCTGACAACCAATGATTTATTTTTTTGCTTGTAGTTGGTGATGACTGAAAATGCCATTCTAAAAAATTTCATGATGTTTTGATGTAAACCTGACAAAATTTTGTAAAAGAGAAAACAACCCATGTGCTCTCAATCATTCAAGGTATTTTAAAAAATATTAGAATTTGCTTGACCATTTTTAAGGTAATTCAGGGTTAAAAATAAATAATACCTTCTAGTTATATAAGCATTTTGTCTGCACTTTCCTTTTCTGACTGCAAACATCTATGTTTACCATTATGTGTGTTTGTCTGTTATGAGAGTCTGTTAAGTTTGGTGAAAAACAGCAGAGAATTGTGGTGGTTTAACAGGTTAGTATTGCATTTTTACTAAAGTTAACCAAGTAAAAAACACATGAGAAGGAATTTCTATAAATACTTATTATTGATTTTTAGCTATATTATATGTTCTGAGCTCATGTAAATGAACTATTTAATCACAAAGCATTAAATTAGTTAGTTTGCTTAATGCTCTGTTTACCTAATCAAACATTCATTCATTCATTCAACTTCCGCTTATTCCTTCATGAGGGACGCGGGACGCGGGGGGGGGTTCCCCATGCCCATCCAGGGGAGAACGTCTCGGGCGCTGCACAGATACACCCAGGACAGGGCGCCAATCCATCGCTGGGTACACACTCACACACACATCCACACACACACATTATACAGGGCAATTTTGAGCATTCAATTTACCTTCAAGTTTTTGGAATGTGGGAGGAAATTGAAGAACCCGGAGAAAACCCACACAGACACAGGGAGAACATGCAAACTCCACCCAGATTGGGATTCGAATACTCAGCGCTGAGAGGCGAATGTTTTCAACTAAGCCACCATGTCGCCCCTAATCAAACATTTAAGGCCAATTAGCAGTGCCTTGTGGGCAGAGCTGACAAAAAAGTCTGGATGAGTCCAAATAATAACTCCTGCTTAGCTAATTCTTTTTTTACACAGTTCCAATTTGACCCATAAAATAAAAACGTGTGAAAAGTGAGAATCACTAATGTATGATGATGATAATTACTAATGTTTATCTAGCCTCTGCTCTAAAAGTAACCAGCAGGGGAACCAGAGATTCAGATGCGTGAAGTGAAACAACTTTTCAGATGAGACTGACAATCCAGTGATGGATGGGACCACACAAGTACATGCCAGCAGTTAAAGTAATGAGACAACAATCAAGCCAGTTTTCACTAGGGAACCCAGTGCTCACATGCACCACCAAGATAAGATGTGATTGCATTGAGGAAAGGGGTCCAACAGCGATCAAGCCACTACTAAGGACATTAACACACTCAGGAGAAACCAGAAAAATTACCAATTTGATTCACGGTGCTCACTAAAACCCTTTAAACTTAAGATTCCGATGAAAACAGACACATTTTTTTGCACTAGAAGAATTAGCTCTGCAATATTTAAATTTTATAACTCAGAATTTTTTTACATAATTAACCCACATACAAGACAATGTACATATCCTTACACTTAACAGGTGTAGAACATTTTATCGTTTCTGCCCGTTCTGCCTCTCTGCTAGTTTTCTAGTACATGTAGTACATATACATTTCCTTTTCCCTTTTCTAAAGTAGTTTTCATAAGCGTACATTTGCTAGCTAGGAACATATTTCACCTTGAACAGTTACAGATATTACCTACTGGAATTTAAACTGTTTAACTAGCAGCTGCTACAGTTTAACAACACTCACACTCACCTTTAGGGTTAATGTCTTTCTGGTTTAAAAAGAATGGCCCAAACCTCACTTTGCCTCCCTTTTACGCCGTGTTCCAAATTATGCAAATAATAACTTCTCAGATTTTCCTAAATTACCTATATGAATTGCAGTCATTGTAATTTTCCAGGCATCAACTATTAGAGTACATTTAAAAGGTTTTTGAACAAACTGCAAATGATAAATGTGTTGTTGTTTTTTTTTAAATAAAACACACAAAATGCACTTAAAATGCATGTTCCAAATTATTATGCACAGCAGTTTTCAACCTGTTCACCTTTTCAACCATGGTCATTTGTGATATTATAAGCATTAGCAGGTTATTACAAACTGAAATTAAACCGTTTTTACGTCAAAACTTTATTCTAGGTGACTTTACATTTGCACATAGGACCCTTTGTTTGAAAGGAGCCTCTGAACTCTCTTATCCATTGAGCAGGTGAGCATTGGGGCCACACCATAAGTTTCTCCCCTTTTATGTCCCCAGCATCTAGGTCATCTTTACCCCTTCAGGGATCCTAAAGGGGAATACAATCTCTCTCCCCATTAAAGATGACCTCCATAATGTATGTAGAGTTTCTCAAACAGCCCTTCCTGCCATGGCAGGAATGCCATGTGCATTCCGCAGCAAGATCATTATTTTCATGCATGATAATGCACCTTCTCATGCTGCAAAGAACACATCGGCATCTTTGGCTGCTATGGGCATTAAAAAGGGCAAACTTATGGTATGGCCCCCATGCTCCCCTTACCTCAAACCAATTGAGAACCTCTGGAGCATCATCAAAAGGAGTTTCTGTGATGGCTGGAGGCAGTTCACATCTAAGCAACAGCTCTGGGAGGGTATTCTGTCCTCATGCAAAACAATTGAAGCTGATACGATCCAAAACCTGATAAATTCAATGGACGAGAGAGTTCAGAAGCTCCTTTCGAACAAGGGGTCCTATGTGCAAATGTAACATCACCTTTGAAACACAGAGGATAGTGCCTGAGGAAAGTTGAGGCATGCTCAGTAGGGCTATTTTGGGACCTACCATGTAAAAGGGCAGTTGATATTTTTTTATCCCATGACCTTTGGGATAAAACTCAAGATGGCGCTGGTATGGTCGGCTGCCGTCACGACTGCTCCGACAACTTTTTACCTGCTTTTATTTATTTTACAACTTTTTAACGGTTTGAACCTCTTTTTCTTTTCACCACGGCTCGTATTTGTTATGACAGAAGTACTCTTCTTTCTATTAATCTACAATCCACTCACCTTTTGCCGTTTTTAACGGATTCATCGTGGCCGAAGGAGATCCTGAGGGACAACAATGGACGGGACATGAGGCGACGACCCCGAGGAAAACGAGCCGGCGTCAGGAACAAGCTGAGGGCTAGGGCACACCGAGCTCCCCTACCTAGTATCCTG